>JAPFRF010000008.1:68047754-68250254 GCA_029282475.1 Phrynocephalus forsythii | reverse complement strand
CTGATGTGAGCATATGTATACCCATATAAACATGCCTCTTTGTGTACGCATTACTTTGGGTAATCCATTGCCTTCCTGTTACATCAAAAAGGTTAGAACAAACCAACACAACCTCAGGTTTTTTTTTTTACATTGGGCCATAAGATATGTGAATTGTGCCTAGGATCCAATGTGTTGCTGCTTGAACCTCAGGAAACCTCAGGAAAATTCATTTCTAGGAATCCAAGCACCTCAGGAAAAACAGGTAGCACCTTAGTATACAACATGACAAAAATGAAGCACTAGGTTATCTAATAATTAAGTACATCAAGATACCCAGTATGGTGCAGTGAACAAAATGATGGACAAAGATTCTGGAGACCCCCAATCCAAATTGTCACTCAGCTATGGAAATCCACGGAGGGAACTGAACTAGGAAAACCACTCTATTGCTCTAAAAACCAACTATTGCACCTAACTTAAAAGCCCCTTAAGATGGTCCCCACTTGACTGCACACACACACACACACACACACACACACACACACACACACACACACACAGAGAGAGAGAGAGAGAGAGAGAGAGAGAGAGAGAGAGAGAGAGAGAGAGAGAGAGAGAGAGAGAGAGAAGCATAGCTATTTGCTGTTGTGTGTAGACTAATGTAGCTGCAGTTGCAAGTAGTAAATATGCTAACTTGTTAACCTACAGCCATTTTGCCACCAAGGTTTATGCCAATTGTGTTAATGCCAGTAGTTTAACTAATAGGATTTGGATCCAGTAATATACATGAATGTATAATGTTAAGCACCATGAGATGTCAAATAAGGCACAGAATGGTGTGGCATACTTTAGTGGATATGCAGCAGGGAGGTTGCATAGTTATGTTTTTTTTTGGATTCCTAGAGATGAATTTTAGAAAACCCCAAAGAATTTTGGTTTATGATGTCTGGTGAAACAAAAGACAATATTGGCATAAATGCTAATGTTACCCACCTTTGTTAAGGGAT
Source organism: Phrynocephalus forsythii (assembly GCA_029282475.1). Lineage (NCBI taxonomy): Eukaryota > Metazoa > Chordata > Lepidosauria > Squamata > Agamidae > Phrynocephalus > Phrynocephalus forsythii. The sequence goes on along the minus strand of JAPFRF010000008.1, from coordinate 68,249,265 downwards.
AGATAAATAATAAAAACAAATAACCAATAATCAGTAAAGTAACAGAATTTATTCTTTTTATTTGAGTTTTTATATGTACAGTTGCTAACAGAACAAAGGATTTATGAATATGCACATCTTTGATACAACCTACATTGATACATGCTAACACTGAACAATCCCATTTGTCCAGACTTTAGCTGTCATATTTATTTATTTAATTTATTTGCTTATATCCCGCTCCATCTTTTGATACAAACCAAAAGCTAAAAAAGGTAAAAGCTAAAAAAATAGCAGGCCACCAAGCAATTAACAGGGCAAGATGACGGTTAGGGGTAGAAAAAGAAGAGGTTCTCCTTCAATCAGAGCCATTTGTCCAGACTCCAGATAGCTCAGGAGGCAGATGGTTCCAGAGCGAGGGCCCCACCACAGAGAAGGCGCGGTTCCGCGCGCGTATTTAAATATTTAAATATTTAAATATCCTGTTATTAAGATGGTAAAGGCTACGGCTCTGTTTACACAACTTAAATGATTTATCTGAAGACGTGCATACTCTAACCTTTTCCAATAAACAGCATTTCTCTTGGGAATCTCTTCATCTAAGCTACTCAAGTCTTATTTGAGTTGGCCACATCGACATAGTTTACTCACTTCTTTGTGCCCTGATAGTAAACAGGTTTAGGATCAAATTCCATTCTAAAATGTTTGAATACAGATATCATGGAAGCCAATATAAACTAGGTTTTCTTTAAAATACTAGGGGAGATTAAACTACTAGATTTTTACAGCCTTCTGGTAGTTACCTTTTTTTTAAAAGTTAGTCTATTTTGTAAAGGTTCAGAATATCTAGTTTCACAATCCTGGCCAGGAGCACTGTATGGTAAATGTTAAAAAGTGTTATGAAAAAAATTCTTTAGAATTTGCAGGTAAAGGGCTGATGAAATTCTAATCATTCTTTAACATTTTCAGTGCACAGGGGCTAAATGATGGCATTGCACACACACACACTTAATAGTAGAGGTGGCCACACTGCGGATTCAAAGTTGAAAACAAATAAAGGTCTACCAAGGGCCAGAAAACAAACGGCATGGACCTCAAATTTGATGACTCCATCTCCATATCCCATTTAAGAGCAACACTTCAATGAAAGATGAGGGGCCATTGATCCACATTCCCTCACAGTGGCATCTCATAAGAATATAAGAGCAGCCTTGCTGGAACAGGCCACAGCCCATCCAGTCCAGCATTCTGTCTCACATAGCGGCTCACCATTTGCTTCAGGGTATTCCCAAGCAGATGTCTTCACCTGCTTACGTTTCCCTGCAAATGGTATTGAGAGATATCCAGCCTCTCTCTCCAACCCGGAGGTTGTCCTTAGGCATCCATAAGGATAGCCATTATCTCCTCTCACCATTCCTCTTCTTACTCAGATGCTGTAGTGCAAGTGCTGCACTAGGGGCTTGTTGAAAGAATGCAGACATAGACACTAGGGATTCCAGAAACTTTGGGAAATGTAAAATTCTAGACTTCTCCGATTTCTTAAACATTCATAACCACATGAATCACCTATCCCGTAACATTTGGTCACCTGGATGCTTGAGTGTATGCTTATAGCAGTACATCTCAACAGAGGGCCCAAGATTACAGGGAGCCCTCTACTTGTCTACCTGTCTGCAATAAGAAGGAGAAAGGTATTAGCGGAAGTGGAGGGAAGAGCTCATCATGTTTCACACTTATTTCTCACTGAATCCAAGCTGAGGTGTGCCATGTGGAGATATTCTTAGCAGTTTATTTAAACACAGTACAGGAATTATGCAGAGTGTCTATTCCTCCTCAGCCCATGACCTTGCTAGGTTCAGTGGGAAATTATGTAGTCTATTGGTGTTTGCTTGAAAATAAACTGAACACCCTAAACAAAGTAGAAATGGGTACAAAGCAAGTTGTCTTATTTCTTCAGAAGTCTTATACATGGCTCCACAGGTGCGGGGCTCACAGCTTTTGACAAATTAGGACAATTTGCTTCATGCCCATCTCTGCATCAGAGACAAAGCAGAGTTCCCAATAGCGCTGCTCAGATTCTAGTGAGCAGAACCTCTTTCAGCCTTGCTGCTCAGCCTAGTGGATGGTGAACAGATGAGGATGCTGTGTCAGAGGGTTCTGTGTGGGTTCAAAGAAAAGCATGTTTTCAGTTAATCCGATGGGTATGCATTTAGGGAACCAGAACTGGTCACAGCATATATTCTAGGGAGTATTTGCTGTACAAAGGATGAAGGAAATTGGGAGGAGACATGATAAGAACTTGACTTGTGACACTGTAATATACATGTGCCAAGACCGAATGGAGAAGAACCAGCCCGCTGCAATAGCAGCATAGACACCATATCTTGCTTTTCTTGGAAAGTTGGAAAAAATGTCAATTCAACTGTTTACCAGCCATTTCCGAGTAAGTAGATATAATTCTAGTATTTGAGGATGAAATGTAACCATTTTGTTTCAATGAAATAAATATTAAATTTAGACATGATTTCAAAATATTGCCAACACATCACCTTGTCACATTTATTTTAACACAGTACTTCAGAATTTAAGCCCTTTTATTTGGCGGTTCATTGATTATCTTGAATTTAAGTTTAGACTTGGGGAAATCTCTGCATATCTATTAATCAACCTCTTCTTCCTTTGAACTTCAAATACATTTAAATCACAATAATACAAAGCAATATTGACATCATAATATGGTCACAGGAGAACATAGCAAAATATAATACAGGATTTGATGGCAATGTGAATATATAGATCTAGATCCCCCCCAAATAAAACAATTAGCATGTTACAATAATAGATTCACAGTGGAATTTAAGGTGATATCTTTATTATAATCAACTCATTTTGCTTTGTTGGGTAATATCTATGATAGCTACTTTCTTTTTGTTTTTGTGATCTCATTTGCTCCTTTTCCAAGACCTTTAAATAAGTAGTCTCAAATTTCTGGTACACATTTAAAGACTAGTACAGTGTAAGTGAAGTGTGTAAACCCCTTCAATTGTCAATATTAATAAGGGCCAAGAATTTCATATGCAAGTTGTATTTGCAATCTTACATATCTGTTTATTATGTATGCTTATTCTATACATTAATAAGGAAAAAACATATCAGTAACACTATAACATACTCTCTAAAACAAGAAAAATATCAAATGCACATGCAGTCAGTAAGACAAAATATTTATGCTACCTGCTCCAAAGTTGAATTGTAGATTTGGAAGGGGAGAATCATTTCAGGGTAAGATAATGATTCATGTGACCACTTTGTCTTAATTACTCTGAAGCAGTTTGCTGCTGGTTAGCAAAGAACAAAGGTATCAGTGTCCTCTGAAAGAGAAATAAAGAACCAGAATGACTGCTATGGATACGATGATCCCCAAGATAACTATCAAAATCCGGTTCTGGATGATCCTAGAAGGAAAAAAGAAAAGAAAAGAAAGTGGTAAAAGAGAATAAGACAACAGACAATTGATGCAACTTATTCAACTTTTCTTTTCCTTGTGAGTTATCCACAGAGGCCAAATAAGTGGCTTATAAGTCTACTGTCTTTATTGATTTTTCTTGTTACTTTTGTTACTAGAGAAGAGATATGTCTGTGAAGATCCTCAATCATCCAGGTGAGTTTATCTGGAAGTTGAGTCATGGCAACTGCACTTCTTTTTCTTGAGAGATGGAAGCTGTTTGGATGTACAGCGAAACATTTCAATCTCTCAAGAAAAAGAAGTCCAGTTGCCATTACCCAACTTCCAGAGAGAACCAGATGAGATGCTATTCATGTTTTAAATCCTGGCATGACTGTTTAGACAACAACAGTAACAGCAGCAACACAGTAGGCACTGCTTCCCAAATGGGATCAGGCATCACAGAGAAAAATGGGCTCTCTTTGCTACCCTGCCACCGTTTTGATCTGATTCAGCTTAAACCAGCCTTGTAAGCAAGGAAGGCACCTGGTATGGTCGTCATGTACTAGATCAGAGGAAAATCTGCTACATTACTGATAGGCTTATGTACTGAAAGGCTGTGTCTTATGGATATGTTCAGTTACTTTTAACATAATTTAATGTTGCTTTATACCCTATAATGCAGTTAAAGATTTATACCTGATGAATTAAAATGTAATGGGGTTGATAGAAAAAAGGGGGCACTGGCTATGTATCTGTAAGATATTCCAAACTTCTCAAATAATTCTATTTCAGTTTCTTATTCAAAGAGAAATAGTTAACTAATTTGAGCAAATGTTGCTATTAAGGTAAAGGATTTCAAGAACAGGAAATATGTGTTGAACAGATCGTTACTTCTACCAAGGGAACGATATAAATCATAGTTGTGAAGGAATGGATGATATGCTATCAAGAGTCAAGTACCAACTATGTTCTGAAAAATTTGTCTCAGTTGCACAAATTCACTAAGGTAGCATTAAAAAGTTGGAAATCAGTAATAACATAAAGATGCAAAAATTCACAAGCTATATTATTACAACTTCTGTAGAGACAAAATTGTCATTCAGGATAAAAACTATTACTCATCAGTTTAAATGACAGAGTGATTTAAGAGCTATTTAAAATAGTTGGACAATTGGATTAGAATTAGAGAATGACAATACAATGAGAAGATAATTCAAATTTTGTGTTTTTATTTTTTATTATTATTATTTTATTATTATTATTATTATTATTATTATTATTATTATTATTATTATTATTATTATTATTATTATTATTATTATTATTAAAAACAGGATCTTTCTATAATGTAATGTAAAGGTCATTAATGTAATATAATTTTTAATTTAGTTCTCTGAAGCAATGAGAGAAACATTTTTGGTTGGGAGTGTTACCAGAATCAGATGGTGAGAGAAAAAGTGTAAGCAAATGAAAGTTCTATTTATGCTTATTTATTTAAAAAAACCCATGAAAACAATTATCATAAGCAAAGAAGAGGTGGTCAAGGAATGAAATACCACAAGGTTTATTAGGCTCTGCTATGGTGCAAAACTAGAAATATATACAGTATATTTCAGCAAATGCAAAGGTTTGCTGTTTATATAACTATCGGTGGGTTTCAGTTGGGGTTGGGAGCACAGAAAAGGAGAAGTGTGGAAGGATACAGTTTTAGCCAACTTCCGATTCCTCCCTACTTTTCTCATCATGTTCCCCACTGCTCCAACATCCCGCCTAAAAGGGGGGGGGGTGAGAAAAGAAAAGTAAATGGATGAGAACTGTCACATCAGACAAACACACTCCCCTGTGACACTTTAAAAGGACTAGCTCTCTATCCTCCTGACAGGTTACAAAATGATCACATTTGCTGACACGTCTTCCGCAAAACTGCTTTAGTGCCTGTGTCCACTTTGCTAGCAGGAGATGAATGGCCTGCTTTGTCCTCATTTATCACTTAAAGCTGAACTCAGATCTGTCTCGTTTATTTTTCCCTTCCTCACTAGAAAGGATAAAGCGCAGCATTAATTCTCCCACGATGACAGCTAATTCAAACTTAACAGGCAATATTTACTCTGCCAAAGGGAACGGGAGTTCTCTGTCTCTGTTAGAGGGGAAAATGTTTAATGGTCTAACAAACTAAACCTAATGAAAGGGGCTTCTGCTTCTTATTAGTTTGCAGTGCTGATTAACACCTGAATTTACGGCTAACACCCTCTTGTCCTCCGTCCTTCTTTTCCCCTTCTTTTGGACCATTCTCTAGGATGGGGGGACCCTGCTAGTGAACTATTTGCCTAAATAAATGTATGAAAAGTGGTGTGCATATTGACTCAGTCACCCTCAACGATCCTGAAAAGGAACTGAGGAAAATTGAAATAGAGCAGAGAAACAGATTATGAAGCATGAAGACTAAAAAAAGAAAATCATCCTTAAGTAACATAACAGTAATATGCCTCCAATACAACTGGGCTGACAACCATTTTATTCGTGGGGTGAGGGCCCCCAAGGCATCCATAATGCTAATGTACCAAGGATTAACTGCGGTTGAAATTTGCTCAGTCTAACACATAGTCAAAAGCACTCATTTTACAGGCTGAATTCTTAAACCAGCACCTCATATCTGACCTAGTTATTAGTGTTTCCTCACAGCCAAATTAAAGCAAGAAGGGGGGGAGATTTCTCAAAATGCTTCTTTTCTAATTCTCTGGCAGCACACTTGATGGCTAGATTACTTAATCTGCAAGCTTGTCTCTAAAATCCTCATCAGAAGAAGAGGAAGCACTGCAGACCCCCCCCACACACCTGTATCTGCTAATTAAATGCTCAATTAAAGTGTGAACGTAGGATGTGTATATCAAAGTTCAGTTTTTAGGATTCTGAATCAGGTTACCCATTGCAGCCAAAGAAATATAATATTGAACAGAACAAATTAATCACGAAATAGGAAGGATGTTATCAACATGCTCTTCTGCGGAATGTGTATTGAAGTTCCTATTTAAACCTAAACTAAAGTACCTTGATAGTTTTTTAAAAGTTATGCTGATTCCAGGGAGGCTAAGTGAGAACAACATATAGGAGTTTCACGTTGCAGGGTTATAGAATGGCATGAAAACATTTTAAAAAACACCAAAACAACACATTTGATTCTGCTTATACTATATATCAGATCACAAGCCAATAAGCCAGGATGCTTAAAAAAAAGATTGGAGAGGGAAGAGGACTGGGGGCTGGGTGGGATTTCATCAGCACTCTGTAATCAAACCAGCTCACAGTGGTGGAACAATGGTTGGCATTGGCAGGGCCCATCTGTAAAGAGGCCTCTGGTACTGTCACAGCCAGACACTGTCAGTGGGTATTGATCCAGGCAAAGCAACAAGGAAATTTTAGAAGAGGAAGAAAAGGGGAGAAAGTGGGGTTCGACATCATCTGCAGAAAAAGGAAAAAAAAAAACCACACTGCTCACTCACCAACAAGAAACAAATGATATCTGCTAGTTTGGATTCCTTTCACCTAAAAAATTCAGCAAAATCTCCGAGACAGGGAACTGAGAGCTTCCTTTGAAAATGCAAAGTATGTTTACTGGGTAAATAATTTAAGAAAGAATATATACTTGAAAGGAGACACCCACTGAAACATCCATGGCTAAAGTGCCTGAAGGCAAAAACTTGTGCATTTGCATGCTGCATTTTATTAAGTTAGTACACTGTAGCTTTAAAAGAATGCATGGCCAAATTAAAAGGAATGTGTGACTAAAACATCAAGGATGCTTCCAGTTTGCATTATGAATCACAGTGTTGCTGATATTAAGGCGAATTAACTGTTTATTGGATGCAGCCTGTGTGCTGAATTCAGGAGGTTTTTGCCCCCAAATCTGTATGGAAGAGACATTTAGACTCTTCCTCTTGTTGTCTTTCAGTGAGTCTTGTAATACAACTGTGACCATGATGGCTGGATCAGCCATTAAATCTCTACGGACAAATATGTCACCAAAGATTGATGGAACAACTTGTTGGGGTGGGGGGTGGGGAAGGATAGGAGAGTAAACTTCTGAAATAACCCTTAGTGATGAAAGTCTGTTTGTAAGAGTAGATGATGTTTACTGTTCAACAAAACAGGAATTCTCACCCGGTATTAATTTCAAAGTATATATACTGTATATACTTGAATATGTCTAGGTTTTCAGCCCTAATTTTGGGCTGAAAAAAGGGGCCCTTGACTCATATTTGGGTCAATATTTTAGCCACTGGTGGCTAAAACTCATTTGAAATAAGTGCATTGCAGGGAAGCAGTGTGCAATGTTTAAAATGACTTTTAGCCACCAAGGCAAGTGCTTGGGTTGGTGGCTAAAAGTCATTTTAAACATCACACACCGCTTCTCCTGACCCCCCCCCCCCGCATCATGGAGGAGCTGTGTGTGATGTTTAAAATGAGTTTTAGCCACTGAGGCAAGCACTTTCCTCAGTGGCTAGAAGTCATTTTAAACATTCCACACCGCTCCCCCAGCTCACAAAGGAGGAGCTGCCAGGTCCTGCTGCATTTCCCACCCTAGACTTATACTCAAGTCAATAAGTTTCCCCAGTTTTAGAGGGTTAAATTAGGGGCCTCGACTTATACTCGGGTCGACTTATACTCGAGTATATACGAGTATATGTCATAGATCCACAGCCACAGATCACATGCACATTCCATAATATGTAAGAAGGCAAATTGAAGACCTTTGCACAGGTTATACATTCAGCTATGGCTGTACCAGCACTTGGTGAAGAAAGAATCCCTTGCAGAGAAGCATATACTAATTTCTCATTGACATAAGATTTCACAGTATAGGCTAGAAAGGCAGAGACAGTAGTTGCATCAAGGGGAACTGGGAACAAAGAAAGACACTGCTGTGCTTTGCTGCCTTCCTGATCCAGTTCCAGCGCACCATCCCCTTTATTTATCTGTACTTCAACCTAGAAGACTTGTAATCTTCCTTCTGTGTAAATTTGCCATTAAAATCTAAGATCATGTGTGCAGAAATATATGATTGGTTTGAATGGTTTGGCTTGAAGTAAGTTTGGGAGAGTTTCTGGTATGTCATATTTTGAGTTACCTATGGCAAAATGGTTGCATGGGTAATGGAAAGCACAGGTTTGACTGTCATAGTCATTTGTCTTCGTGTTTGGAAAGCTACATTTCTATTATCTAAATTATATTTTGTAATTTTATTTTAATTAACAAGGTTGGTAAAATGAGTACCCAGCTTGCTGGGGGGGGGCACTGTGTAGCCTGCACACTGTAATTAAACTGTAAACCACCCAAAGACTACTTGAAGTGGTATGAGGTGGTATATAAGCAGAACACTTTGCTTTGCTTTTTTAGTTGTCCTGAGTATTAATACCTGGAGCCTGGGATACAAGGTTTTAAAATAAATAAATACATAAATAAATATCCTGCTGTTAATCACTAATAGCTATAACAATAATTACAATGTAAATGGGAAACTGAAGTGAGCAAACCTCTGCAAGCTTTATTACACAATGAGTTGTGAAACTTTTTCCTCAGAATAATTTGAAAAGTTCCAAAAGGCATTCTGACAGTAATACAAACATGGGGAAAATAAATGACTGTCATAAATAAATTGTATGCTCCTGGAAAGTCAGTAAAAAAACAGTTTTCACTAGAACAGTGGTTCCCAAGATTGTGTAAACCAGTTATTCTGGACTGCAACTCTCAGAAACTCTTGCCAGCAAACCTGGTGATGAGGGCTTCTGGGAATTGTAGGCTAAGAAAACCTGGGTCACCTAAGGTTGGGAATCACTGTTCTAGAAGAAAATCGGACTGATGAGAAAATATCTGCTGTAATTAATACATTAAAGTTGTCTTTTAAACATTTATACTTTCAGCATTTAACTATTCCAAACTAACAACAGAATTTGTTTCCTGTAAGGAACATGAAATATTATCCTACTTAACCACTGACAACTCTTTCAGTACAGTCAGGGTGTAGGATGTGTGCAGTTTTTCTGGTTGACATTGAGTTTAGTAATTTATTATCTGTGCCTTGGTGGTACAGAGATTAAACTGGTTTGTGTGACTGATAATTTTATCCTACAAAAAGTGGAGAAAGAAACTAGAAGATTTCTCCACCTGACTTGATTCTAATTAGGAATGGGCACAAAATGGAATAATTGTTTTTTTGTTTTTTTGTTTTGTGCCCCCATGGTTCATTTCATTTTGTTAGAAAATATTTTTTGAATGTATGAAATGAAACAGTAACAAACTGATTTGTACCCCAAACCTCTTCAAATGGGGGGGGTGCTTAAAGGGAAGAGCTTGAGGAAGCTCCACTGTAATTTCCACACTGCTAGCTGTCTGGGATCACTATTGTCAAGCACATAACATTGCAATTAGAAATGTTTTTTTCTGGGGGCACCCCCTTTGAAGTTAAATAACTCAGCCGCCTGAACCCCAAATCTCTCCAAATTTGGTCAGCTTAAAGGGGAGAGACAAAGGGAGGTTGATACCAAATTTGGTGCCTCTAGGACGGAGGGGAGCCATTTTACAGTGAAACAAATCAGTTCATTTTAAACGGGAAAAATGCTATGTTGGTTCATTACTACCAAAACACTGCTTTAATTTAATTTAATTTCGTTAGCTAATGAAACAACGAAACAGCATTTTGTTTTTCCTTTGGTGCCCATCCCTAATTTTAACCAACCAAGTTGGTGGAATGAGTGGCAATAAGGCGAACTCTGAGTGAGAGCAACCATGTTCTACTAGAATTCTTGATTTCAAAAGAAACCAAAGCAGCGTGTAGCCAAATATATATGGTGGATTTTTAAAAAGCTAATTTTAATAAACTTAGAACAAGGATTAGAAAGATCCAATGGAAAGAGATCCTAACAAGATGATTCTAAGAAGGGTGGGAGTTTCTAAGAAAGGAAATTCTAAAGGCAAAAGTAGAAAGAATTTCAACAACAACAACAAAGGTGGGAGACAGAAAAAAAGCGAGTGTGGCTTTACAAAAAGCTTGGAGAGGACCTGAAAAAACATTGACATGTATAGGAAGTGGAAAGAAGGCTACTCCACAAAGGAAGAGTACAGACAGGTAGCAAGGAATTCCAGGGATGGCATTCAGAAGGCAAAAATGGGGAAAGAGCTGAGGTTAGCTAAAGACACTAAAAGCAACAAAAAACATTATTCGAGTATGTATGTAGCAAGCAACAACAACAAAAAAACTGTGGCTCAGCTACTCAATGGAGATTGAAAAATGGTAACAGATGACAAAGAAAAGGCAAAAGTAATAAATTCCTATTTAAACTTAGTCCCCACCCCCTCAAAGGAAAGACAATGACCTGCCAGACAAATGTGAAGTGCAGGGACAGGAGCTGGAGACTGAGAAACAAATAGTCAAGGAATACCTTATTGACTTGAATTAGTTCAGACCTCCAGGGCTGGATGAACTGCATCCAAGAGTATTGAAGGAACTAGCTGACGAACTCTCAGAACCATTGTTCATGATTTTCTTGAAATCATGGGAAATGGGTGAAGTACCATATGATTGGAGAAGGGCTAATGTTGTCCCTATCTTCAAAACAGGCAAAAAGGAGGAACCTGGGAACTATAGACCAGTCAACCTGATATCAAGCCCAGGGAAAATTTTGGATTATAAAGCCATCACCATACAAGCACCTAGAAAACAATGCTGTAATAACAGTAAATCCTGTTAGGCTAATATGATCTCATTTTTATTGGGTAACCTCCCTAATAGAAAGGGGATGCACTATGAAGGCATAGTATAACTTGACTTCAGCAAAGCCTTTGACAAAGTGCCATATGATAGTCTGATTAGCAATCTACCTAGGTGTGGGATGGGAGGAGCAACTGTCAGGTGGATACACAGCTGGCTATAGAATCGTACTCAGAGGGTAATGATTAATGGCTCCTTCTCAAACTGAGAGGAGGTAAGAAGCAAATGCTGTTTTTGGCTGAATTAATAGAAATATAGTCTCCAAATACTACAAGGTACTAGTTCCCCTGTAGTCCAGCATTAGTTAGGCCTCATCTTGAGCATCCATCTCTGGACACTGTACTTCAAGAAGGATCTTGACAAGCTCAAACAGAGGAGAAGGGCAACAAACATGATTAAGGGAGAGGAAACCAAGATTTATGAGGAAAGATTGAGAGAACTTGAACCTTGAGGAAAGGAGACTGAAGGGAGATATGATATTTCTTTTCAAATACCTGAAAGCTGCTATACAGTGGAGGAGTAGGATCTGTTCTCAATCAACACAGAGTGCAGGACAAATAACAATGGGCTCAAGTTATGGAAGCCAGATTTTGGTTGAATATTAGAAAAAACTTCCTAACAGTTTGAGCAGTATGGCAGTGGAACCAGTTACTTCAAGAGGTGGTAAATGCGCCAATGCTGGAGACATACAAGAGAAATTTAGACAACCACCTGGAAAATACCTTCCTGCCTTGAGCAGGGGTTGTAGGCCCCTTCCAACTTCATTATTATACAGCACTGCAATTAAGACTCTGCTCATGACTTGAGTTTAATCTCAGGCTCAGGTTGACCAAGCCTTCCACCCTTTTGATGTAGGTAAATTGAGTACCCAGCTAGTTGGAGTAGGGTGATGTGTAATTACATTGCAAACTGACTGAGAAAGCTTTAAGCACTCTAGCTTGGTATATAAGCAACACAATTTATGAGGACTTGAAATCTGTCAAGAATGGGGCTTGAATTACATTTTGGCTATAATTCTTCTAGCCAGTTTTAATGTTGGATAAGCAGTCATGATCAGTACCACAATCTGCTACTAGACTTGTTTTGGCAGTGATAATATAGCTTCTCTATCTCCTGCATCTGATTATGTAGACTATAGTGGTACTTCGGTTTACAAATGCCTTGGTTAAAGTAACTTTTGCTTCACAAAATAAGTCTGTTTAAAATAATGCCTCCATTTATGCCCCCCCCCCAGAAAACCCTAGTTTACGCATTTTCCAAAGGACTTCATTTCCCAGGATGCATTACGCCTCTGTGCAATTCTGGTTTACGTAATTTTCAATTTAAGAAGCATTCGCCCAAACATTAACTTCAGAAACTAGGGTACCACTGTATTTGATTTCTATACTGACCATCTGGCAATATCCACATGTACAGCTGTCTGTTCAGGTGCTTGAAGCATGCATTTGCAATAAACAGACAGTTAGCTTCAGTCATTAGTCTGCTTCATTTATTTGCCCTAAGTCAAATTTTCCAAGAACATTTGGTTCTGCTTTGTTCCCAACTTTCCCCTGGATCATTGTATAAAAGCTTTCAGTTTCATCTTTACCACTGGAACATAAACTTGAATGATCGCTATGCTAATAGATTTTCCATGGAGTCTGATATTATTTGGTCAAACATTGTATTATAGACCCTAAGTGCCTGTGCTGCATCTTGCCCCCATATTAGAGCCACTCTTCTCTCCCCCCCCCAAACTTTTCAATTCCAGATTAGGACACTTTGTAGTTATCTGACTGAAAACATCCTGTCCCAGTTTCCCTTGATCATACTTCTCATGCTTCATGTTTCAATCGTATGTATTGTGCAGCATTTGACTTTCCTTTCACTGTTGTGCATGTCATCCATTAGATATCCTTTCATATTGTGTCATTAGTGATAGTGCTATTTGTACTCGTCCTTTCCTTTTCCCCAGTAGTTGTGGAGTGCTTTCCATCCTGAGAGTCTCATCTTCTAGCATTATCAGAGAATCATAGAATAGTCAAGTTGGAAGGAGCCAAGAAGTCCACCAAGTGCAACCCCCTGCTTGATGAAGGAATACAAATCAAACAATATCTGCCAGATGGTTTTCCAAATTTCTCTTGAATGCCCCCCATATCAGACCACTCACCACCACTTGAGTTAACCCCCCCCCTTTTGGATTGCCTTAGTGTAGGGTTTTCACGGTAAGGAAAGTTCAGCAGGAGTTTACCTTTGCCACCTTCTGTGTAATACCAACAACAGTTAACTTGTGTTGAACTTAACTTTTCAGGAGGAGCATGATTCCATCCAGTACAGGTTGGACCTCTATATCTTGATTAACCTTCAAACTGACCAGGAGCACCTCTGTCTTGTCTGGATTAACTTTTACTTTTTAAGTCCTCATCCAGTCCATTACTGACAAGAGGCACTGGTCTAGGTGCAGAACAGCGTCCTTGGAATTAGATGGCAAGCAAAGAATAGGTGTCATCAGCAGACTGATAGTACTGATCCCCCAAATATGCCCTTAAAAGAAGATTGGGCAGATATCTCAGGTTACAAGGTGTGAAGGGGATACATGTTATCTCCAGGCTTAAAAGGAGGGTACCTCAAAGTGCCAGATTCAGGGAAATGATATCAGGAGACAAATACCTAGTTGTCTCATGTGCTCCCAGAGGTATCTGGGGGGCCACTGTGAGATACAGGAAGCTGGACTAGATGGACCCTTGGCCTCATCCAGCATGGCTCTTCTTATGTTCTTAAGTTCACTGCTGTTCCCTCCTCCACAAAGGCCACCTTCAGTTATCACTGCTGCTTTATAGCTTACTTGTACAGGGTGGATGCATCTTAGTCTGGTGTCTTAGCTGTGACCTTTCATCCTTCAGTGACCCTGCTTAGGAGTCCAGGTTTGTAATGGTGTCAGGCCTCAGATGGCACTGCATTCAGCTTCACCAAATCCATTGACCACATTAAAGTGTGCATATAGCAGCTTTCATTTGGTTCCATTCTACAGAATTCTTTTTCCCGATAACAGAGTAATCCTTTAGTCATGTCTGTCTGTCCTAGCATATTAGGCAAAAATCAAAAGAAAAATGAAAAATAAAGAAGATAAAAATGTTGTTGCAAATTCAAGACAAACTGCTATATTTTAATGTGAGATTATATGGACAAGTCTACTTCTTCAGAAAGAAGAGTGGGATGACGTAACAAATATTTATACATTTATATATGGCCCCAAATTAGAATTGTATTTGGGCACAAGTTGTACTTGGGCAGTATTGTTCACAAAATGCAATCTCTAATTTGGGGTCATGTACTTGGATGGGCGACCACTGGGTTGGAACTGGCAAGCCACTCCAGTATTCCTGCCAAGAAAACCCCATGGACATGGAGTCATGAAGAGTCAATCACAACTGTAATGATACAAGAAAACTAAATGTAAAAATATTTGTCATGTACTGAGGAAGTAGACTTGTTCATGAAATCTTCCATCAAACTACAGCAGTCTTTGTGAACTACCTACCAATTGACAGACTTTTAAAAAGACTGCCAAACTGTGCCTCTCTGTGATAAAGTGAACAAACCAATCTTTTTGAGGTGTTATAACTAGAGATGGGCACGACCAGGAAAAATGACGTTTCGAGTTGTCGTGTGTCGGAGCTGGCCCGTTTCGGCTCGTTTCTGTTTGTCGCAAAATTTTTCAAAAATTTGTCATTTCGTTTGTCGTTTTTTCATCTGTTATTAGTACTTATTTGGGGGGGGGTAGCGGCCTCCTAGAGGCACCTCTCTGGGGTGGGTGCCTCCTCTGGCCCACTATGAAGGGAAACCGGGCTCCTGGAGGCACCTCTCTGTGGTGGGTGCCTCCTCTGGCCCGCTATGAAGGGAAAGCGGGCTCCTGGAGGCACCTCTCTGGGGTGGGTGCCTCCTCTGGCCTGCTACAAAAGAGTACGCATAGCCAATTGGATATGCATACCAAGTTGCAGTGGCAGGCAGAGGCACCTCTCTTTCTTTTGGGTGCCTCTACTGTGACTCACTAAGAAGGACAGCATACTGGCATACTACTGTACAGTGCACTTGGGCTGGGGCTGGGGATTGGGGAACAAAGTGAGAGAGGACCCCTATGGGCGCCCTCTGGCTCACTAAGAAGGGAAGTGTACTTGCGTGTAGTGCAATGCGAGTACACAGATCAGGCTTAGGGTTAGGGTTAGCACAAGGGCTAGGCTTAGGGTTATGGGTAAGGTTAGGGTGAGTTAGTGGGGTGCACCTCTGGGTGCCTCTCTGACCCACTAAGAAGGACAGTGTACTGGCGTATGGGTTAGGGTTCGGGTTCGGGTTTGGGCTAGGGTTAGTGGGATTTTTATGCCCGACTGGCACATCCCAGAAGTCTCGGTCAAAACCTGGCCAAGTGGCCATGCAATTGGTGGAATGGCTCCAAAAATTTGCATGGTCCACTCCCACGGCCAGCCCATCATTGTGCAGATGTAAAAAAATAAAAATAAAAATAAAAATAAAATAAAATCAATGGATACGTTTTGTTGCAAGAAAAACCCACTGCTGCTACTGTAAAAATTCAGGCAGTTTTAAAATAGCTATTTTCGCATGTTTCTGTGGTGCTTTGGTGTGTTTTTGGACCACGATTTCAAAATAAATATTGCAGTCGCCCCATTTTGGATCCCCCGCCCGCACCGCATGGCATGGCGAGTTGGCGAGACGACGAGGATGCCCCCCACCAGAGCAGCCCAGGACAGGAGATGGGGGGAGACCGGGGACCCCCCCCCCCAGAAACCACCCCTCTGGTAGGTGCCCTCACTCAGGCAGGCATATTTTCGCCTGCTTTTTTGGCTGGGAATCGGGGTTTTTTTTTAAACTTTTTTTCTGTGCCGCTTGGCATCGCGCGATTGCTGTGATGCTGCCAGGAACGACCACGACAAATCAGACCCAATTTTTCTTTAGTCGGTTCGAGTTCGAGTTCTGGCGGAGTAATTGCCGTTCTTCGTTTCGTTACGTAACGGAAACGAGGAACGGAAACGGAAACGAGAATTTCGCCAAGTCGTGCCCATGTCTAGTTATAACATGTAAGGATAACTTCTAAAGAGGATCGTGCAGAAACCTATTATACATGATCAGGGGATGCTCAGAGCCACTTGCCACCTTACTTAAAATAGATATATCAACCCTCAAGTAAACTTCTACAGAGAAGCGTCAACGAGTATACACACACATGCACATATAGAGAGATGCGAAGATAATGAAAATGCTTATGAAATGTTCTTTAGAAACAAGGATTATGGAAGCTGGCCTTTATTTATTTGTAGTTAGTCAACTTTTTGGTATGTACTGGGATGTGCATCCGGTTGGGTTTCTGAACAAATGATAAAGAAAAATAATAAGTCAGATGAAGCAATTATTACACTAGCAGCACCTTGCATAGAGAAAAGGCCCCTCAAGAAGAAAACTGATGGTGTCTTAGCTAGTGTGGTAACTATGGATTCATTTGCATGCCACAGTTTTTAAGAAAAAGCTTTAAAAGAAGGTTGCACTCAACCGGAATGGCTATCTTCCTTTCACGACACAATTCCAGCTGCTCTGATACAAAGTCAAGCAACTTGTGATTTCAATCAGTCCGTTGTTTCAAAGAGCAGATGTCTTAGACCCCAGACACAACTTTTGCATTTAGGTTTATTTCCTTTTCTGTGTCGGGGTTGAGAGCATTTTTCTATAGGAAGTTGTCTGCAATTGTTTTAATGGGTGTTGAGCGCTTTTGAACAATAGACTGCCCCCAGTTTATCCTCCCTCCCCCCAGTATAGGCAGCAATTGTTCATGAAAATGTACTATCCAAAAATGTTAGTATCTCATGGCACTTTCTGAGTGAAAGAAAAGCATTTTAGTATGTATTGTATATATTCACCCTCCACCCTCCCCTCCACTGAATGTGGTGAAGAAAAGAAAACAATAATGGCTAAGGCCATTTGTGAAGATGGCATTAAAGAAGCCTACTCTGAGACAGATAAAAATAATGAGAATCTTTCTGTCAAGAAGGATTTAGAAAATATCACTAGCATTATTAAAATTTAATTTTTTTTTACTGTGCTTTTGGTTCCCCGTTTTTCCAGGGATAATGAGCAGGACTGCACACCTCCACATTGCTAGGACTTGTTTTGTGCAATAAATTCAGCCTTCCAGTCTGAAGACATTTCAGACAACAATTTTGACTGCTATAGGCTTATCCCCCCTCCCCCCACAGCCAGTGCTGTGTGCTTTGAGCCTCCTTCTAAAAACAGTTCATAAGCTAATTCTGCAGAAGGCCAGTGGAACAAATAAAAATCATTTTTTGCCCAACTGATTCAGAGAAATCCTGGGAATAGCAGAGACGGAATCTGTGAAAAAGAAAGAAAAAAGATCGATGTATTCACAAATGGCTTACCTGATAGAGAATAAGTTGACAGGAGATACTTGCTACGATTAAAGTATTTTTTTTACTATAAAAACATTGCTATTAAGGAAGCAGACATATCTGATTTTTGCTATAAAATCAGTGTTAGGCTATAGCAAAACAACTAGCCTTCTGTAGCACTGAAGTCACAGAATGGGAAGATGGAATACACAAATGTTGGACAGTATCTGAACGATAGACATCTTTCTGAGCAGTAGTGAGATTACAGTTAAGAATACTGAATTCATAGGAAATATGGCATCAATCCAACACCTTCTAAAGATGCTTGGTTTCTCGGAGATGAATGAAATTGCAGATATTATCTATGTAACATTTTAGATAGAAAGATAAACATTTCAGAAGCCTTAAAAATCCACTTGCAGGTTGAAAAAAATACTTACAGGTTCAAGCACATTTCATAGAATACAACAAAAAAGCACAGGATCTAAGATGTAAAATCTGTTTTCCTTTGAACCCAAGGATCACTGATTCACTTCCTAATCAGAGTAACTTCACCTGTGGAATTCTATTTTGTGTGCTATCATGAGGCTATTCATGATGATGAAGTGTACAGTAAATCTTCATACATATCTCATTTCATGATACTCTCAGAAATTCCATATGGACATGAACACATTACATACTGCATACACGTAAGGAATATTTTTCCACCTAGCCATTACTTACAATAGAAGTACCTGCTACAGAAGTACCCGATGATCTAAAGCAGTGGTTCTCAACCTGTGGGGCCCCAAATGTTCCTGGACTTCAACTCCCAGAAGCCTTCACCACTCGCTGTGCTGGAAGGGATTTCTGAGAGTTGCAGTCCAGGAACATCTGGGGACCCACATTTTGAGAACCACTGATCTAAAGTCACCATGTAATGCAAATATTGCAATACTACTATAATACTACTGCATCATCAACTGAATTTATGGCAGAAGTAGGCAGAAGTAGTTAACTACTCCAGAAAAACTTTTTGTGTTGACACCTTGGTGGTCCACTAGCTCTGGTTTCAAACCCATTGCTTAGAAAGATCAACCAAAGAAAAACAAAAGGAAAGGAAAGAGTGCATTAACTTGGCACAGATATGCTAAAGACCTACTTTTGTGTCCTTATTTTAGTTCTTCTACCTTTGTTATTCACAAGGCCTTTCTTGCTTTATCATGTCCAATATACCCTTTCTTTTTTAGCAGGAGGATAATAAAATGAAACACCTCTCAGTTTAAGATGCTTTGTCCACTTAGTCAGAGCTATATAAGAAAAATAAGCCTGCTCGCTATTTCAAGGTACTGTACTTATAAACAGTTGGTACCTCCCAAGACTTACATCTCTTCTCAGTCAGCTGAGAATGTCAAATGAATTGACAGCTGACCCTTCTCTAAAACTTGGAGACTGGTCATCATAGTCCACTATATTTTGAGGGCAGCAGGTTCCATTTATTCTCTAGCTCCTCATCTCTACTTTCTTGTTATCTGTGGCATGAGGTTACTGTCTCATTCCACCCAATAGTAAAGAACATGATACTTCCACCCAAGCTACAATATGTGATTAAAGCCTGCTTCTCACTATCAAACATGGGAGGCACTAACAGCTTGAAATTGTATAGTTAGATTCAACTTTACTAACCTCATCTGTTTTTCTGAGAGCTAACCTTAAGTTTTTATTCTCTCAAGAAGCTATAATATTGTAAAATACTTCTGTGTCCATGAGGTAGTGAGGAAGAAAGAACTCATACGTATTCAAACAAACTTTGCCTACCAATTCAATTTATGTAGGCCAGATTTCTGAGCACCCTCACATTGACTTTGGACACAAACTACTGTAATTGGTTTCTCTTATGCCTGCTGTAGTTTTAAAAGGCTCCAAATATGAAAAAAGGTTTTAGTAAAGATAAGGTGAAAGATTTATACAATCCAAAGAGAACTTTATTTGATCAGATGGAGTGGCAGTATTTAGTAAAATTACTGGAGAGATCAAACTAAAGTGCACATGGCTTATTTCTGATACAGAAAATTTATGAGGCCTCTGAAGATTATATGCATGTAAACAGAATTTACTGTTTACCAGAGGTACAAAGTAGGGATACCCACTGTTACCTATATTGTTTGTGATAACTAACATGTTGGGGGGGGGCAATGATAAATAGTAAGTATTATGCAATCAACTTATATGTTGATGACATCCCACTTTACTTGACAGCCTCACTTTCAGCATTTCCTGAGCTGAAACAAAATTCTATCTAGGTATGAATACGGTATTACACAGGATTAAAGACACATTAGTCAAATCCAGGCTTTTATGCCACAAAACAATGTCATGAGGTTCCAGGGTTACCCATACAATTATTCTGGTTTTAGATAGTTGGGTGATGTCATAACAAAAGACTTAAAGTATCTTATATAAGGAAGTATATACCTGATGCCTGAATAAATATAATGAAAGGTTAAAGAGTAAGAAAAGTTCCGACTCACATTGCTAGGTGGAATAGCAACAGTGAAAATGTTTGTTCTGCTGAAGCTACTTTTTTTTTAATGCCAGTCTACCTAGCAACCTGAAGTTTCAAAAAATTCCAAATATATGATAAATTTTATTACAAATCAGGGAAAAAGTCATGAGCAACAAATGCTATATGGTATGATCTCTCACCATGGCAATTCCTAACATGGCCTTCTATTATGATTCATTTTGCATATAACAAGCAGTTCAGATACTGTAATTAGAAATGATGGTTCAGCAGAATGGGCTCAGATAAAATCAAATGTTTGTGACCCCACACAAACTGCTTCTGTAGACTTTATTTTTTTCTAAAAAGTGCTTTCCAGGAACATCATGTGTAAATGTGTCAAGGTTCTCCACTCAGTTCTGTCAGTGCATGGGGTAAAAAAAGACTTACAAACATTACAGCTTTGTGGAGCAGGGCCACATGGAAATGTACTTGGATGGCCTTCTACACCTTTAAGATGAAATATTAAGAAGTAGTTACGGTTGTGTCACTCCCAGCTTGAAAAGTGGTTATGGTTGAGTGGGTCACAGCAATGAGTTACTCAAATGTTTCCTGTGTAACCAGAGATGGCAACATTTCCTTTTACCGGTCTTTTCAAAATATGCTGGAATGTCCAAAAAGGTTTCCAATTCCACACATGATCCCTTGTATGTAAGTACTGATTAATTAACCAAGAACTTACCAATTCTATGGCAAACTAAAACCTTGTTAGTTAGAACAGGCAGTTATTGAGCACGTGATGATTTGTAAGATCCTTAATGCTTGAATGGCTGCTTTAAGAAACTGGTATAAGGCAGCAGGTTGAAATGCTTGGGTGTGGAGTTCAACTCTGCACTGTGTTTCCTGAGAGAGAGGGGGCAGGTAAGATGGAAAACAGTGGATACAGCTGATAGGGCTATATACCCTGCAACCCTTGCAGCCTTGGGCAAACTGCATAGTCCCAAAAAAACATCAAAAGGAGGCACTGGTAAACTATAAATGAATTTTTTTTGTACTTCAAGAACAAATGCCAGAAATGACTTGATGGTACATAAGGTTACGTTTGTGAGCACAGCTTCTTCTCTCACTTGGTTTCCACCACCCTGCCCCACTTTTGTAGTTGTTCAGTCGTGTCCATCTCTTTGTGCCCCCATGGACCAGAGCTCGCCTTCCTATCTTCCACTGCCTCCTGGAGGTTGGTCAAATCCATATTGGTTGCATCGATGACACTGTCCAACCATCTCATTCTCTGCCGTCCCCTTTTCCTTTTGCCTTCAATCTTTCCCAACATCAGGGACTTTTCCAAGGAGTCCTCTCTCCTCAGGAGGTGGCCAAAGTACTGGAGCTTCAGCTTCAAAACCTGTCCTTCCAGTAAACATTTGGGGTTGATTTCTTTCAGGATGGATAGGTTTGATCTCCTTGCAGTCCAGGGGACCATCAAGAGTCACCTCCAGCACCACAGCTCAAAAGCATCGATTCTGTGGCGATCAGCCTTCTTTATAGTCCAGCTCTCACATCCATACATCACTACTGGAAAAACCATAGCTTTGACTCACCTGACCTTTGTTGGCAAATTGATGTCTCTCCTCTTTAAGATGCTGCCTAGGTTTCCCATCGCTTTTCTCCCAAGAAGCAGGCATCTTTTAATTTCATTGTTGCAGTTACCATCTGCAGTACTTGTTGATCAAGGCAAGGTGACAGCATACAGACTTGTCGTACTCCTTTCCCAATTTTAAACCAAGTCAGTTGTTCCATAGTTAGTTTTGACCGTTGCTGCTTGCCCCACATATAGATTTCTGCCCAACTAGAAAATGGTTAAATTTCTGCTGCATATTTATGAGAAAGCATTCCCATAAAATATGCTGGAACCTAGAATGGCTTCTGGTATTCTTTTAAAGCCCACAGACTGAAATTCTACCGTGAATTAAGAATATTGAGATTTATATGAAACAATACCAATTGTCACTCAGAACCTCAACCTGGTTGATGTTCAATAGGGACAGGAACAACAATTTTGTACTACTAGATAGGCTCTAAAAGGCTCTAACCTCTAAAAGGGTGTTAATTTCACCACCAGCCAGCTTAATTCCTACTATCAATACACTGACTTTGCACTAAATATGTTTGTATGCCCACCAGCTCCATGTAGAGTCGTACGTTCCCACCATTAGTTTAACACACAACAGAAATACTTAATAGGCGTTGGACAAGCATGCAATTCCAATCTATTACTTCTTTTACTATTCAACTATAAGCACATGCACTATTTGTGGTGAAAGAGCTCCTTCATGTTTTCCAACAGGCAATTTACTGACCCAGATGTGAAAGTGTAACAAGTCAAAATGCTCGAGCAATACGTTGTAAATGGACGCTTTAATGAATTTTTACTACAAGAACTTGACTCACCTCACAAGGGAGCCTGTCAGGTGTATCTGCGCATGCAGACATGGGTGTGCACATACACAAACATCTATATAGGTAAACAGTTCCCCTATACACTCCATGTTGCAGACAAATTATTTTTTTAACTATGGCAAATAGTTACAGGCAGTTATAAAACAACAAAAAAGTTATGTTGTTTCTACCTACTTTGGGTTTACTTTCTATTATTAGAGAACAAATAATCACTGAACTCGATGTGTTCAAAAAAATAAAACAAAAAAGCCTTTCAATAGCCTTGTGGAAATGTATAAAACAAGCAGCTATACAGTCCTTTGCCAAACACTGTCATAAATTTTTTATTTGGCAGCTAACATTCTCACTAGTTTTCTTGGCAACAATTGGGACCTTTAGCAAGAAAGGTGCAGGAGAAAAATACCTTGTTTAGAGATGTTTTCAACACTTTCTGGGATTTTCAGAACTTCTGCCTGCAGCACATTGTTATAACCTCAGTCTCCAACCACCTGATGAGTAGGTGGTGGTTTTTAACTTCTTCTTTCTCAGAAAATATAGACAGCTTACAACTCCTGCTCCCCTCTGGCCTCTAGCCTAGAATCCTCCCCTTCTCTTTTCTCTTGTATGTGTGTTCCACAGATACAGGTAGTTGATCTTCACTGTCTAGACAAAAAGGGGGCATGAAATAATGTCAGTATGTTCCTTTCAATGCTCCTGACACTATCAGGATCAGATTCCAAGATGACAGAGATAAATGAAAGGCAAAAATCTGCTGATTACTTTTGCATTTTCCCTCTTATTCTACCAAGATTGTTACTGGGGGGAAATGGTCACAGGTGCAGCTACCTGGGTCAGACTGTGGATGGCTGATAAAGAGAATGGCAAAACAGACTTTTGTACCAAGACCAATTACTGCATCTGTTGTTCAAAATTTGATTGAAACAGTGCATTTTGCTACATCCCAAACTGGAAGATTTAATCTAGTTGTGATAACAAGTTGTTCGGGTGGGGGTGGGGTGGGGGGCAGGGGGCGGGGCAGGGTGGGGGTGGGCAGATGGGGGGGATGGTGACAGGCATGGGGGTGGGCGGCAAAGGGCGCAGTGGGCAGTGGGCGGGCAGCGGCGGGCAGACGGCGATGGACAGATGGCGGTGGCCAGTGGTGGGGGGCGGCAGGCTGTCCAGCGCCCTCTCTCCATTTTGGCGCTCTAGGCAACTGCCTAGTTCGCCTTAATGGAAGCGCCGGCCCTGCTGCCGAGTTGGGAGTTCAGTTCTCCTGGGAGAAAAGCCAGCTTGATTTCTGAAAGGTGTGACTTGCCATTTGAGGAGGAAAAAAACCATTTGTTTCAGGTTGATGTTGGGGGGGGCTGTACAGACCTCACTGGTCTCAAAAATGTCAAAAATGTCACCCACCCCAGGAGCCTCAAATGTTGCTCACCCTAAGCCAAGAAACATGAAGCCAACCCGTGTTCAGAGAGAAACAAGGGAAAGGCATCAGGTGCCAGGGGAAATCCTGAAGTTGGCAGAAATCTGCATTTTTGAAAAGCTAAAGCACCAAAAGGGAGGAAAATGACCAGATGAGTACTGATGTTCCTGATGCTCAGCAGGAGACATGAAATGTTGGGTGTGAGCTGGAAAAGAACAATAGAACACTGAGTGAGGCAAGAGCAAATTGGCTTGGCAGGGTCTTTAATGATGCTTTGCGTAAAGTGAGTCTTTTAACAATGCTTATTATCCTGGAGGAAGTCATGGCTGGCTGGCACCCGGAACAGGAACACTTTGATTAGTAAGTAAGAATATACTAGAGCATTTTTTCTCTTTCTCTAAAGAGCAATATACTTTATTGCTATTTATTATTTTACTAATTATTTGTATTCTCACCAAAAAGAAAAAAATACCCCATCTCCTCGCAGAAAATAATATAATATAAAATAAAAGGATTTGTTGTCTTTTTGAGAGAATTTGTCTCTCTTATTGTCTGCAACTATAAAATTTAGAGTAAAATACAGCAAAGTACACACCTATCCATTCATCTTTAGTGGAGTGGATCTGTCGAAGGATGTCTCTGCCAAACAGCAGTGAAGGGTGGGCCACCTAAATACAGCAGCAGAAACAACAGCAGCACCAAGCTACTGTAAGTCAAATAAGACTTCTCCACCTGGTCAAGGCATCAGCACTCTAGCTTGTGGTCACCAACAAGTCACTCATGCCCTTCTGAGTCTTTGAAGGGTCAGCAGATCCTATCAGAATGCCTTGACTGGATCTGTCAATCCTTTCTTCTCAGCCCCTTTCTCAGTTGCTTCCTTACAGGCAGTCCTTGGTGACCCTGGGTCTTTGAGGACAATAATGTTTTATGTCCATGAATCCTTGTAGGTAGGGACACTCTGTGTGCAGATCATACATGGGTATGTTGAATATTTAAGAAGGGAAGGCCCTGCTGATTTTGTTGCCTTTTGTGCACAGTGTGCTTCCTCAATTGCAAGAGAACATGCTGAGCTTCACTCAGAAGACCAAGGAGGTCTATATTCAAAACCCTACTTATGCAGAAAACCTGCTGAAATTAATCACCTTTTCCTGAGAACCTCCTTCACATAAAGGTTGTTGCAAAAGCAGCGAGCAAGTGGGTAAGAGATGAACCATGTATACTGTATGGAGGTCTTAGATAAGGAGAAAGGTGCGGATATAATGACCATTATAGTTTTTGCCCCACTGTCAAGAACAGTAAGAGTAGAGCTTTTCTCTGTTCTTTCTAAAGAGACATGCTTCAGATCCAGCTGTGGCTAGGCTGAGTTAAAGAGCTAGATGAATTCCTATACAAAACCAAGACTACCTCTTCAAAGTCTACTTAGATAGTATCTTAAACTGCTTTTATTTACAAAGTTTCTTTCTTCAATATGAGATTTTCACATATCCACTGGGTTATTAAGGTAGAGGAAATTTGCTTATAATGATTCAAGGAGCACATGGGTAAGGTAGGTATTAAATCTTTATCACAAATTTTGGACCAATAGTTTAATAAAGATAAAGAATGTGTTGCATAATTATGTTATGGAAATTCATTATTTACACCAAGTAATCAAATTAATTTTCAGCATTTTAACCCTCCACTAAAAAAAAATCACCTTGTCCTTAAAGTCTGCTGGCTATCGGATTCTCAAAACTGTTGAAAGGGTGTAACACTAACCATGAAACTAACAGCCCATAAAAGTATGCAATACATAATTTTTATAGTTTGTTCAGTATTGAAATCTCATTACAATTCGCACGTCAAGCATTTACATCTGCTGATCATGGGAGAACGTGGATGGAATGTACCTTGTGAACAGAACATGGTATGTTTTATATGGGAATGGGATTTGGTTCTTATTTTTCATTTTCAAATGAAACCCTTATATAGCTGTTAGTTAAATATACACTTTTGAAACAGAAGACCTAAAACATTCATTTAAAACAACTCTGTCAAGGTTGTTCTATTTCTGGCAATGTCCATGATCATTATGTACAAAAGCATTACTTGGCTGCATTCAGAATAATAATTGTTTGAAATCCTCTATCCTATACAGCATTTTCCTTCATTTATCCTTCACTTGTTATAGAGTCACATTTTAATTAGACTAGAATTTTACCTTCCAATTAGCTTTCATTAAACTCTGTAGATTACAGCAAAATATCTGATGAGTTATACTTCAAAACTGTGCTTTAAGTTAATATATAATATAACACTGTGGCAGAGGAGAGAAATTACTACAGTGTAAAATAGACCACTAGTTCCTTGGTTTACTATATTTTATTCTATCTAGAGCATTTTGCTGTCCTGAGTCCCCTTGGATACTAGAAAGTTGCTAACAATAATACCGTTATGCAAAATTCACTCCTTTGATTCTTAAGGAACCTTAGTTCTTGACTTGGGTCATCCTTGTATGTAAAGTCCTATTCCAATACAGTAATACTGTACCTTGATTTGTGAACATAATTCGTTCCAGAAACATGCTTGTAAACCAAAATACTCTTATCTTTGCTTGTAAACCAAAATACTTTTATTTCCCATAAGAAAAAGTGGACACTCCGATGATTTCTTCTGGGGTCCCATAGACCACATACTATACTCACAAAATGCCAAAACTCACAAAAGAAGTTGGCTACAAGTCCATGCCCACACCATGGTTTAGGTACCTGGCTGTCGAATCTGCTCTGCTAGGGACTAACAACTGGATTTACTCTGTATTTTAATGTGGCAATAATAAAGTGCAATTTGTAGCCCTATACACACTTGAATAGCTGCCCCATGACTAGAAATGGTTTGAAAAAATAAGAATGTTCAAAACAAATTAAATAAAAACGTAAATATAAAGAAAAATAAAACCCTAACCTGCACATTCCTAGCTGGTGCAAGGGAGACCTCCATTTCTCTCTCCTCAATCTACTTTTCAAGCTGCCTGAGAGGGAACATTCCAGACAATCACCCACAATGTAACAGGGGGAGGGAGGAAGAAACAGCCACTATTGTACTGCAAGACATTACTTGTTTATCAAGGCAATATTTAGAAGAAATGTTTGCTTGTCTTGCAAAACGCTCTTAAACCAAGGTATTACTGTATAGCATAGTATGTTCTTTTACCTCCCTGTTTTTTTCATAATAATGTCACAGCTGGAGAAGGGGTTGTTGCTATTTTTACATGCTGCCAAGTCTCCCCCGATGTATATTCATCCCCTATGAATATCTCCCAAAATATCCTGTCCTCAAAAGCCCTGCTCAGCTCTTGGAAACACAAGCCTGTGGGTTCCATTAGAATCCATTTCACACTTGGTTTTCCTCTTTTCCTGCTGCCTTCAACCTTTCCCAGAATTACTCTATCCCCCCCCCCCCGAATCCTGCCTTCTCAGGATATAACCAGTAGGACAACCTGTTTCATTATTTTTGCATTCAAAGATGGTGCAGGCTCGATTTGCTCTAGGACCTGGAAAGCTCTCTTCCAGAACCACATTTGAATGAATCAATTTGTTCTTGCCAGCTTTCTTTGCTGTCCAGATTTCGCCTCTATATAAAGCGATTGGAAACACAAGAGCAGGGATTATCTTGGGCTTCATCCCAGGGACACAGTTATATATTTGATATTTCTTCTTTCTTCATTGCTGCTCTTCCAAGCCTCAGCCTTCTTCTGACATCTTGGCTGCAGTTTCCATTTGAACTGATGATTGAACCAGGGTGTACAGTATCTCTATTTCGTTTTCTTCATTGTCAGCATTCAGGTGTGCAATTTTCTGCGACTTTTGATCAACTGTAGTCCTTCTTTGGTGCTTTCTTTCACTTTCATTAAAAGTCATTTCAAGTCATTGCTTCTTTTTTCCAGGAAAATTGTGTCATCAGCATATATTAAATTACTTATGCTTCTTCCACCAATTTCCATTACTCCTTCATCTTGCTTTTGATATGATATGTTCAGTGTAGAGACTGAACAGATATGGGGATAAAATGCACTCTTGCCTGACCCCTTTGCCTTTCTCTTTGAGATGGGCACAAAATGAAATTTTTCATTTCATTTTTTTGTTTTGTTTGCTAACAAAATAAAAAACAAAGTGCCTTTAAAAATGAAATAAAACAAAATGGAAATTTTCATCCCATTCCATTTAATTTTCTGTGTTTTCATTTTTTTATTATTGATTTTGACAAGTGCAAATCTCTGATCTCCAGCTAATCGGCACTTTGAAAAAAAAGCACCAATTGCTGGCCGTGCCCTGTGCACCAGCTGTTCAGCACTATGAGGAAAAAAGCACCACTCGCTGGCAAGGCCCCTCATGCCAGCTGATCAGTGCTTTGAAGAAAAAAAAAAGCACCGCTCACCGGCAGGGCCCCGCACACCAGCTGATCAGAGCTTGGGGAAAAACACACTGATCACCAGCAGGGCCCCACGCACCAGCTGATCAGTGCTTGGAAAACACCACCGATTGCTGGAAGGGCCCTGCACGCCAGCTGATTGGTGCTTGAAAAAAAAACCCCACTGATCGCTAACAGGGCCCTGTGCACCAGCTGATCAGTGCTGGGGGAAAATGCCAATTGCTGGCCAGGCCCCACATGCCAGCTGATCGGTGCTTGGAAAAAACTGCCAATCATCAGCAGGGCCCCTCACACCAGGTGATAGGTGCTTGAAAAATAAATGCACCGATCGCTAGCATGGCACCACGCACCAGCTGATTGGCGCTTGAAAAAAAAGGCACCAATTGGGAAGGCACCCAACTAGTTGTCAAAAAAAGAAAAATGAAAAAATGAATGCTTTTTAAAAAAACATTTTAACGAAATGCAATGAAACAGAAAAAATGAAACGAAAAACTAAATGAAATGCCATTTCTGTGTTTCGTGCCCATTATAGTCTCTCCTCATAGCTTTTTGTTCACAATACAGGTTACACTTCAGGACAATCAAGCACTGAGGTACATCCATTTCTTTCAGAACAATCCCTCATAATCATGGAAATACAATAGAGAGATGGTTACAGCCTACCCTGTGCCACTTTAGAAGGAGTTCTATAGTATGGTACGAACAATGTTAGGAGAAGGTCAACAGGTAAAACCTTTGGTAACATGATAGTCAGATTCAGATAGTTGTAAGATGTCAAATCCCAAAATGAACGTTTTGAGTTGGCCTCAATAGTAATAAAAACCAGTGAATCTGGTATATACCATCATCATCATCATCATCATCATCATCATCATCATCATCATCATCATCATCATCATCATCATCATCATGTTCTATCAAATCAATTCTGACTTAGGGCAACTCTTTTCAGAGTTTTTCCAGATACAAAATATTGAGAACTGTCCATATCATTCCCTTCTTCTGGGGACAACCTGGGACTGCTCAGCTTGCTTATGGTCACACAGGCTGGCTCTGCTCACAGAAGCAACAATGAAGAATCAAATGCTCAGTTTCTGAGCTATCCTGCCAATTGAACCTGGTATAGAGGTGGTGACATCCAACTCTCAGAACAGGAATGTGAGTCCACACCAGCTGAACTTTCTAACTCATCTGATTTTGGTAAATGTTTTGGTATATGTTTTACACATTATAATTTATATCTCACCTTATTATAAAACCTAGTAGAATTGAGACACAATGTTGCTCACAACATGATTAAAAAAGAGAGATATACCGTATAGAAAGGGAAAACCACCTTGAAATCATAGCCACCCAAGCAGTTCACATCACAGATCTGCCCTGGCTCAAAACATGGTTATGCTGATATACACTGTATCTTTGACCGAAGGTAAACATTAAGCTTAATCACAATGTGCTCCCCACCCCCAATATAGCAGATCACTAATAATATGCAATAGATAAAATGAAATACAGGCTTTGTTTGGGATACATACAGCAAAATTGTATACAAACAATGTTCACCAACAGCATATTTTTAACACATTCCTAACACCCTTGTTTCCATAAAGGGACGAAAAGTCTTCATGGTTCTTAATTGGCTTCATTCTTGGTAAGCAGAGTTTTTTCTGTAAGGAAATTAAAAAAGTAAGCTCACCTCTTGAATTGTCTTGGGTTGAATATTGAGGTGAAAATGGTATATCAATGTGACCATGTTTTGTGTGATGTGCAGAAGGTTAACTAGTAACACAAACTTTCTTGCTATTTTGGACTAAGTATCAACTATATAGTTTTGCTTTAAATGGGTCATTTTTTCTTTGAGGAATTTTTCCTGTTTCTGAAATGCAGGACAGATATTAATGTTGGATCCAGAGAGGCTGCCTTTATTGTACGACTTAAGGCCACAGAATTAAAAAAAAAGCTACAAATAAATAGAGCAGATATTCAAGAGCAGTGCGAGGCCTCAGGCTCACTGTTCAAGGCAGAGCGTCCTTCTCCCAACCATTTTATAATTTCTAGTTGGATCATGAAAGAAACCATACACATTCACAAAAGGAAAGGGAATTGCTATTTAGGTAAGTCTTTTACAGAGACAGTCTCTGTAACAAGGTATTACTGGATAGATCTAGCCCATATAGTACTCATGGACTGCTCAAAGCTTTTATTGGGAAACACTTTTCAGATTGGATGTACAGGAAGCCCCCGTATCCACTGATTCAGTTATCCACGGTTGGCAGGGGAAAAATAAATAAATAATTCAGCAGCCACAAATCAAGCTACTGTCACAAAGAGCAGCTGTAAAGCAAGCTACTGTCATAAAACAGCAGCTGTAAAGGAAGCTACCATCACAAACAGCAGCTATAAAGCAAGCTACTGTTCCAAAGCAGCAGCTCTAAATCAAGTCACTATCATAATTTTGAGGACATTTTGGCATTCTCTCTTATCCACGGTTTTCATTATCCACGGGAAGGCTTTGAAACAATCCCCCCATGGATACTGGGGTCCTACTGTAATAATTACCCTAAATGCTAGGCTTGCTTGAGGAGTAGAGGTCAGACTTTTTTGTCCAGTTGCCAAAAAGGCATGAGATATTTGATTCTTGGCATATATCCAACGAGATCTGATTTCATCATAACAATTGAACCCGTCGGCATGATTCCTGTTTTGAGTGAAAGAAAACAATTGGCACCGAGAACCAATAAGGATTATGACTTCTTTCACCACCATGCAAACTTTGTGTTATGTGCCATCAAGTTGGAACTGACTTATAGCAACCCTAATAGGGCTTCCAAGGTATGTGAGATACTTAATGAGTGGATTTACTCATTCCGTATCCTTGGCAAACTTCCATTCTATTTACCATATCACACGATGTATCCCATGCAAGCCATAAAATTATGTAAACTTCAAAATGTAGTACTTCTCTTTTATTTACAACCCCCCCCTCAAACTTACAGGGCTTATGATCCTTTTAAAACAGCTTTTGTGCAACTTTTACACTGTTTTCAATGATGCCAAGAATTCCTTGATACAGAAAGAGAAGAAGAAATATCTTTCCCAAACAAATGCCTGGTGTATTAAAAACAAAACTTAGAAAAGAAACCCCCTGCTTTTAAAACTCCTGCTTTTAAGAGGCTAGGGTTTTTATTTTTGTTTTTCGTCTCTCTGTCTTTCTTTCTGTCTGTCTGAGGGAACAGCATCTGATGGGCCACGGGATGCTGACTTTCAGCAGCAGCAGTAATAATCTTACTTAATCAGCAATTTCATTTAGGCAACTGACGCTTATCTAGGATTCATCCAGGTCACAAAAACTTCTCTATGTCTTTGCAGCCGTTCCATTGCTAACAAGGTACTACAGGAACCAAAATGAACCTTCCCTTATATAGCATTATTGAAGGGCCTTCTATCAACTTCCTATGTCATCAAATGTGAGGTGGTGATGATCACTAGTATGACCTTATCTATGGTGACCATCTCATTTTTGGAAGGCAGGTTAATTTGGTGTTAAATTCAATGTCTGAGGTGAATCAGCCTTCCAGACTTTCTGTAATTTTATGGTTTCAACTTCATTTTAAGGAACAGAAATTATTGGGAGGAGAGGACTGGAAAAAAAGTCAGATTCTAATACTGAGTTCAACCATTTCAAAACACATTATTAATTGACGAGATACAGTTGACATGTGGGTACTTAAAAGTTGTGAACTTTCACCCTGACTATGTAAGTGGGCAATTTTTAGCACTGGCAGAAACTAAATATAACTTGGTACTCTGACAAAATACTCTTTGTACACAGAGGGAAAAAATGCTACCTTGTCCAATGTTATTTTAAAACAGACTTAAAATGGGTAGCAAGCAACCCAAAATTGCATTTTAATAAAGAAATAACTGCAGGTTACATTCTACTGCATAATTTATACAGTTGTAAAGGCATACCTATTGTGAAAGAGTACAGTGCTATTTTTTGCATGGAGAGTGGAAATTCAAAGAGGAAATGGAGTCATTCACTCACACGTAGAGGATGACTTTGTGATGACAAGTGATGATCAGCTATATGGCTGATCTTAAAATACTACACGACACTTTCCCACTAAACAAATGTCAAAGCTAATGAACTATTTTGGGGTCAAGAAATCTTTGGAAGACTTAAAGTCTAAATCTTTATTTGTATAATTAATTTGCTTTTATACATTGCTTTAGTAAGAAAAGTGAACCTTTTCAGCAACTCCATTATATAAGGTGCCTTGGGTCCTTCCCGGAAATAAGGTGAGATAGATATATTTTAAATAAATAAAAATTAATAAACTTAAGAAACCACAATGTAACAAAATTCAAAACCCATGGCATTACAGTATTATTCAAATTTATTTATTGAAATTTTACTTCATTCTTAGGTACTACCTCCAAAGCAGAGGTGGAGGGGAGCAAGTAGATTTTTAAAAAGAATCAATACACCTGGAAAGTAAACAGAAACACAATGCCTTCAGAAACACAATACTTTCCTGCATTTTAGGCAGCCTGGAACAATAACAGAAGGTGATATTCTGATTTAATGCAAATAAACAAATATATACAATATGCCCCAATCCATACCCCAGAGCACAGAGAGAACTCCTTGTTCCCTAAGCTCCTTGACCTCTGAAGATGCCAGCCGCAGGCGAAACGTCAGGAAGAAAAACTTCCAGAAATAGGCCAAACAGCCCAAAACACTCACAACAGCTCTCATATATGATATGTACTGTAGACATGTTTCAGAAAGGTTCTTTGGACACAAGTACAACCAATCTAATCAAGTAAGACCCATAACTTTAAAAGCCATCACCAAACGCAGAGACTGCTTTAATTCACACTACACAGTGGCTGATATATTTGATAATGCAAGGCAAGGGCTTCTCCTTAAATCTTCCACAAACAGTACACAGATTTTCGATAAACAATATCCATTTCTTGGAGAGCAATATGTAGCTTGTATAATTAACTTGTAAACCTCCCAGAAAGTGCTTTAAGCACTATGGGTGATATATAAGCAGCACACTTTGTTTTGCTTTGTGCTACTGCTGTTATAAGTTGGCCTAGAGCTGTTATCCAACCTATATTCTACAGATAAAACAAAACTGCCCTTGTGTTTTTACACAAATGTTCTCTTCCCCTATGTTTTCAGAGAGGAAAATAATATTAGCCATGGAGGAAGTAATTTCTTTCAGAAGAACAACAGTTCCCATAGTCTTTTGTGCTCCTCACATATTTTTAGACAACAGAGGACAAGTGACGGGAAAGAAAAAAATAGCCCCCCTTCTGTAGCTAGTGTTACTTTCACATTACAAATTTTTAATTTCTTTTTTTAAAGTTTGTATTTTTAAATCATATGAGTAGGAGAAGATAATGTAGATTTTTGAGATATGTTTTATGGAATCACTTGGAAAACGAAACCCCTTCTGAGTACTCTATGATACAAAAACTCAACAAAGAGTTGCAGTAAGCCATAATCAACTTCATGGCATGTAATTTTTATTTTTAAAGTTTGAATCAGCTGGCTGATAGCTCAGTGAGCTGGAGTACCTGGCTATGGGGCCAGGGGTCTGGCATTTGATTCTCCACAGTGACCCTTAGGAGAAGAGCCAGCCTGTGAGGCCTTGGGCAAACCACAAAGTCATAAGACACCCCAGAAAATAGCTTCTGAATACTCTATACCAGTGATGGCGAACCTTTTACAGACCGAGTGCCCAAACTGCGATTCAAACCCCACTTATTTTTTCACAAATACAGTGGTACCTGAGGTTACAAATGC
Organism: Phrynocephalus forsythii; assembly: GCA_029282475.1. NCBI lineage: Eukaryota > Metazoa > Chordata > Lepidosauria > Squamata > Agamidae > Phrynocephalus > Phrynocephalus forsythii. The sequence goes on along the minus strand of JAPFRF010000008.1, from coordinate 68,215,106 downwards.
TTTGGGTGCTACCCTTCAGGAAAGCGAGGATCGAAGAGCAGGCATTTGAATTTCCCACATCCACATCACCCTCGCTGTGGCTGCACAAAATTCAAAAACCTACTCCTTGATCTTCACTTTCCCAAGGAGTAGCACCCCATCCACTCCTCTGCCATAGGCACAGAGGCAGATGGGGTGCTACACCATCGGGAAAGTCAGGGAGGAGTGGCAGTAGCTTGTGGGCTTGTTCATAGGCCCAGTTTACCCAGCTTGGCTCTCTGCATGGAGAACAGTGGTGTGCTCTGAGTGGAGGGAGAAGTGCCGTGGCTGTAAGGGTTTGCCACCTGTGGCACCTGCAAGAACAGAACAGTACTGTTGAGGGCAGGACATTTGGAAGCTCTTATTCATAGAGCTGCCTTAAGTTGTGGAAGATTTGATGGCATTCAACAACAACAACAAAGTATGTGTCACTGGAGACCAAGGCAAAGATAATCAAAACAATTGTATTCCTGAGGCATGCATTGATGTACTGGAAGTGGAGGAAGCCAAAAAAAAAGGGGGGGTTTGCTATATGCTGCTGGAGGAGGTACCATGGATCACCAGAAAGGCAAACAAATGGATCCTGGGTGAAATCAAGCCACAGGCTCTACCTAGACGCAGAACATGACAAAATTAAGAAGGCAAAACTCTCTGGGAAAAAGAATAATACCTGTACTAGGATGATTGACTCAGTAAAGAAAGCAACAGCCTTGAATTTGCAAGAACAGATGAAACTGATAAAGAGAGGACACTTGTGAGGTCATTTGTTCACAGAGTCACCCTAAGTCGGAGGTGACTTGTCAGCACATAATAACAATGCCAGGATTTCCACACTGAGGCAGTTAGTTCCCTTCCCATTGTCAAAAGTCTTTCCTCTCCCTCTTTAGCACATTGTTGCATGAGGAGTAAATATGTCGTTATGTGACTTCCCGCTCATCTAATGCTAACATAAAAAGTGCTCTAAAGAAATGCTGATTTACATATTTTGAAAAAGAATTCTCCTCCTCCTGAAGCTGAGGTTTTTAAATGGGCTGCAATATAATAATAATTTGCATACATTAAAATTATCTCTAAAAATCAACTTTAAAAATGAAAGCATGTCAGGCTGCTGGAGAATCTCTCTTGCATATTTGCATCTTATGTCAGAGCTAATTAAGTTGTAGTTTGGTTTGATATGTCAAAAATTGCTTGGATCACAAAAATGAACCTATGCAGATTAGACAGAATACCTTCATTCAAACTCCATTAGCCTGACAGTGGAAGAAGGGATGGGCTCAGCTTTCCTTTATGCTTACTTTTAATTTTATATTTACTAACTATTTATTAATTTTCCTAATAAATGCAAATTATTTCCTTGCAACATTCTTTTCTGTTCTTTCTGTGGTGAAGATGGCTTGGGATATTGTTAAGAAAACTGAAAGGCAATTAAGTCTTCATCACTATCACCTAAATATTTATTCGTATCCTGGAGACTGATCTTGAGCAGGGTCAATTGCTACAACCTTTCTATTAAAAACACAATTTAGACTTAGAAAACTCAGTAGCTAGGTAACATGCAAAATGTTTTCAAGGATGTAACTTAACTCAAGATTTTCATCCCCATTGTTATGCCATGGGTAGGATTTGGTAAAGTTACCTACACTGATTTATGCATGTAGGGCAAAGGATTCCTCTATCTAATTTTTCCAGACGTATTGGGCTTCTTCATAGAATAAAAATATGATGGAAAGTAAACATAACTCTATCCATATCTCCTGGCAGATCTGGAAGTAGTAATATTTGTACAGGAATTAAAATGTGTGGCGAGAATTTAATTCATATTTTATTTTAAACGGCTAAATACATTGCTGAGGAGCTAAGCTTAGAGGATGAGAATAATTCTCACTTGACTTGTTCACTCTTAACAATATGATAACTGAAAGTGATAGAAAACAGTAAAGATTCTGTATATGAGACAGAAACTTAACAACAGGGTATTCTCCTTCCTTCTGTATATGCCCCTAAGTGAGAAGCAGCCAAAGCAACTCCTGTTTGGCCAGACTAGTCCCTTGTCATCACAAGAATTTAGGAATAATGTTATAGCAAGACAACCATCTGAACTATGAGTTACACTGTTTGCTATATTTTAATGACTTCTGTGCTTTGTATTATGCTATTTATTTATGGATATTTGGGCCTATGACCGTATAACAATAAAGTAAAGAATTTAGAATAAACTAAAAATTTCTCTTGCCATCAGGGGTCCAGGTAGTAATCTTTAATTGTGAAATGTCCAAAATAAGTAACATCTCTTCCTTTGCAATGATATTGAGACCAATTCAGCATTTTATCCCAACAAAAACATATTGGCAAACATGCTTTTCTTTCAGTACTTTTTGGTTTATCATATGAAATTGCTTCCAGGCGAAAAAAATGCAATGAAAGCACACACCTGTTGAATATCACACTTTCATATCGCCTTGAAAGGTAAAGAAAGCTTACCAAGATATGGTAAATCTCAAATCTAGTTCACAAATTGGTTCAATAAAGCAACCTAGAATAATAAAAGTTCAAGGTACTGGGTAAATGAAAATAAATGGACCTCCAGAAACGAGTCTATTAAATGACTATGTAAACCTTGTCTACTGGAAGTGGACTCAAACTCTTTCTTCTTTCCTGCTCTCCACATTACATCAAATCATTTCTAACCTTTCTGGATTCCTGGAGAGTCAGCAGCTACCTTCACACAAATCTACCAAACTGATGGACTCAGTGGTTGAATACCTGCCCAGAGTGCTATATACCATTAAAGAGACCTACAGGCCTAAGGTAAAGGTAAGGTTCCTCCAGCACATGCATACTAGTCATGTCAGATTCTAGGGGCAGTGCTCATCTCCGTATTTAAGCCAAAGAGCCAGTGTTGTGCAAGTCCATGGCCATGTGGCTGGCATGGTTTCAAGGAAACACTGTTTTACCTTCCTGCTTTTTACAGCAATACCTGTTTATCTACTTGTATTTTACATGCTTTCAAATTTTTAGGTTGGCAGGAGCTGGGGTTAACAGCGGGAGCTCACTCTGTTGCTTGGCACCCAGGATTAGTACTGCTGAGCTGCCAACTTTGTAGACGACAGTTTTCAGTGCTCTAGCCCACTGAGCCACCACTCCCCTAAGGGTGGCCACTAATTTATTCCCTTGCATCTCTTTATTTATTTTTTAACCTTCTGTCCCACAATTTGATGCTTTTGTTCTCAATTTATTTTATGCCATTAAAGGTTTCTTGAATTGAATTGGAATTGACTGTTAAATAACAGAGGGGCAGTTCTCCAGAAAGGGTCATTGCCATATATAGCCAGGGAAACAGCAAGCAAATTTGTAAGGCCCATTTAAAATATTCCTTCATTGCAAAAAACACAGAGAAATCCTGCTTCTTCCATCCCTGAGTGTCATAAGTAAATGTTCCCTCAGGATTTCTGAGCCCAGGCTCCTGATTGTTGTTGTTGTTCAGTCGTGTCCGACTCTTTGTGACTCCATGGACCAGAACACGCCAGGCCCTCCTGTCTTCCACTGCCTCCTGGAGTTTGGTCAAATCCACGTTGGTTGCATCGATGACACAGTCCAACCATCTCATTCTCTGTTGTCCCCTTTTCCTTTTGTCTTCAATCTTTCCCAACATCAGGGACGTAAAGTTTGAATGGTAGCGAACAAAAGAAGGTAATCTGTAGAGTGTAGACCATCCTGGCTTCTGCCAATGTCAACATTCCTGCTGCCCTTTGCAATATAAAGCCTGACCTCTTTTTATGCTAGCAATGTGGGCATGCTACTACACAGCAACATTTCCTGGTGTTTTGAACTGTGGATAAAGAAGCACAACATCCCACATTCACTAACTGGAGGTGTTTTTTAAAAAATGATGGAATTTTTATATCCACATTGTGATCCAACCAGAGTGTGATCCATACTGTTAGCCCGTTTTAGATTTCATCATAAAATGCATTTTGCATGACCTACACTGCTCAAGCATTGTATTCTCTTTACATGTTCAGTGTTAAAAGCAAAGCTGAAAGCTTTTAGTGGTAATGAAGGAATTTACAAGGCTCTTAATCCCTAAAAACCATCCTCGTTCTCCAGTGAACCTGCTGAAAGCTTTAAAACAAGCCACAGAACTAACACGGGGCAGAGCCTGTCGAACATGCTGATCTGCTTATGATTACTCTTGGCCACTGTAAAACAATCACACTCCTCAAGTGAATTGAGTCTGTAGCAACAATGGTGTTATTGACTTGTTGCTCCAGCTCTATTTAGTTATTACCCTCGAGGCCACAATCAATAGACTTTGCACCAAGTCAGCTTAATAAGTCCCAGGCTTTTGCTGGAGATTTGCCAGAAACTGCAAGAAATCTATGGCAGCCAAACACTTCAAGTATGAATAACAGAGAAAGCGGTAATGACAGCTGTATAAATTAATTAACAATGAATGTTCTGATTCTTAAGATGATGATAATGTTCACTTAGCTTTATTTAAGAAATTTAATACAGAACAACAGAAACACAGCTTTTTACTTTAATTTTAAAATGTCATTGGCCTGGTTAAATGCAAAGCAAACAAGATTCCCGCCCCCATTTTTTTTGCCTCAGAATACTTAGTTGCCGTGCTGCAATTGTTACCTTTCCCAAAGTCTCCACACTTGTCATTTGATAAGTATGTTTATTTTATCACAGTCCCAGGCTTAGATTTTTAAAACAAACATTTGGGATAATTTGTGGGACTGAAATAAGCCTTTTAATTTGATAATGATTCATTTGTAAGATTTATTTTCCACCCCACCCCACCCCCCGTATTGAGACATGGAATACTATTTGTAAGAAAGCGATTCCAACCAGAAGTAGAAAAGTTAAAAATCATTTATTTCGGAATTCAATAAAGGCTGTCCACCAGTGTTTTGTAAGCTATTTTCCTTTTTCGTCTACTAAGGAAAGATTTTGCAAACATGACACTGAGATCCCAGCATAACAGTGTGCACAACATGTTGTGCCTATTATAGAACATTTAAAAGATTCTTTTTGTCGCACCTGGAAAACGAAATATTCAGCCGCATTTTTCTCATGCAGTAAGAAGTAGGGTGGGACTGTTTAAGTGGAAGACAACAAAAACATGCTTGTTCTTCATACCAACTTTCAGGTGTGACATTAATACTAAGGTACACTGTTTTTATTTCTTCAGAACAGTGGAAGGTTTGCTTTCTGTGAAGATCTGGGACAAAAAAATAAAAAAGTACCACTGCCAGCATAGAACACAGAAGGTTGATTTGTATCAGATCAAAACATTGATCTTCTATCTTGCTCAGCACTAGTCCATCAAGGCTACATTGATTGGTAGCAGCATTTCAGAATTTCAGACAAGAAACTCAGCTAAGCAGAAGAGACCAAGTAGAAGTGAGTTTTGCAAGATATGATCTCACTTGTCTAACTCATCTCCATTTGGTTTGGAAGGGTTGGACTCTGATACACTCTAATTGCAACCATGGCAGAGACTACTTGAAGTGCATAGAGACCAGGATACATATACATCCCAAAATATTTTCATCACTACTAAAGTTGCTGCAAAACATTTTATGACTTTATTTAAGGCAGCTCTGCCTTGATGATAATTTCACAAAGATCAATATGCAATGGTGCACTTTTCCCAGTGCAACTACCACCATGCTAGTAAAAGCCTAATTTTAGGACTGACGTGGCACTTTCTAAAGATGTAAACATGTTTTGCCTTCCCTCGGAGGCCTACTGCCCACAAAACACTCAGGAAAGAAAATTGGCCCCAGGCGGTACAAATTTGTCCCCCACCCCCAAAGTATCAAAAAGAATCATTTATGATGCACAGAAAAATTTGTCAACTCTAGGCCCTGTTTTACACTTCCAGATATGTATTTTTGAAAAACAAAAGGGTCTGGCTGGTCATTTCTGTTTTGAAAAGAATAACTTTTAAAAGCTGAAACAGCATGGTGTGTTGGTGTGGATCTATAGGGTATGTTACACTTCTTTTTATCACCCCAACTTTAGAAGCATGATTTTTGTGTTGGCAGATCAGGGGTATCTGGGAGGCTCATGGACCACATTGCACTCTGTGGAAGCCTGATATGACCGACAGGCTTTATTTTGCCTACACTCTTTCGTTCTGTATACAAGAGAAGAGTAAACTATTTTTTTTTAATTGGGCCATGGAACCTGAAGACAGTATCCCTCATTTTACTTTTAAACAAGGAAATTTGCAAATACAAAAGTACTAGATTTCTCTTGCAGGAGGCGACAAGGAGTTATGCAAACAGCTTCTCCAGTAGCAGAACATGGCATATTAAACAATTCAGAGTAACTCTTCCCTTCTACTCTGCTGTGGTACACTGGATTTACGATATAGATTTTAAACAAATGAACATGTAAAAGGAAGTGGTATTCAAATCAGGCTCAGTGTTGAAACAATATTTTGTACGGATTAAGTGCAGGAATATTTTGTTATCAATTTGTCATACTACTTTTCAGCAGGTTTTCCGTGGAGATAAAAATATTCACCTTCTTTGCTTTGCAGATCATTAGCATGCTAGAAGACTAAACGAATCACGCCAATGGGCTTTCTTTAGTAGTCTGTAGATTATTATAACTGTTCTTTGGACTATAATTGAACTAAATAATGCTTACCATAGTGACCTGCCTGTCGTGTTAATAATCAGATGATGACATGTTATATCCCATTAGAATTGGCCAGAATAAATCACCTTATTTCCCAGACTAGAGCAAGACACACATTCAGATTTATTTATTTGCATGTAGCCATCAGAAACAAAACAAACAGTTAAGAAAGGAAACTACTTATCTATATAAACAGAAAAGAGTTTTTTTGATAAATTAAGAAATGAAATAAATCATTGTCAGCTAGATGACCTACATAAACTTACAAGTCTGGACTTCTAACTGAAATAAAATCTACAGAGTCTGTATGAAAAGATATCAAATCAATGATGAATTTAAAATTCTGACTATCCCTGACAAGGCACAGCATTCTCATTTAAGATTTCTCTACAGCATAGTTTACTATAAACAGAAAACATGCAGTTCTGCAGTTAGATACTTATCTTGGTAACAAATAAAATAGATTACAGTCTTATGGACATACTGTTCCACATAAATGAATCTGACCCAACTCTTGCTCCCACAACAGATTACCACAAAGGACAATATCTAATAAAGTATACAGCAATGACTTCCACCTGTTTTAAGCTACAAGGATAGATGTGTCCAGAAAATGTTTAATACCCATGTCTTCCTTTCAATACAGCTGAAGACATAAGATTTTACTAAGCACTGGTAAAGGCCATTCTGTCTCTGCGTTTCTGAAAATCCTTTTAGATAACAAAGTGGAACAAAGTGAATGAAGGGAATTGATTGTATAGTAGCATTATTTTGGGAAATGATATAGCTCCATACATCTGTACAGATACATCAGTCAGTTTCTCTCTTAAAAACATTTTAATGAGTTACATCTCCAAACACTTTTCTATACTTCAGAAAAGTCTAACATCACCACTAGGCATGAAACAAGTCTTTCCTCAAAAACCATGCTAAAAGCATGCAAAGGCTCACTAAAAGCAACTTTTAACCAATAGTTTAACATGCCCATGTTTGTACAGTATTGTTACTGTAGCCAATTGAGTTCTACATGAATCAGAACAGGCTGGTGGGGAGAAGTGTTTGCAATCATCACAAAAAGTTTACTTTGGACTTTTGCCAGTGGGGTTTAACTTCCCAACAGCCACAGTTTTGGACTGTTGGGATGGATTTCCTACCATACATTTACCATACATGTTAATAGATGCCAAACTTCTGTCTTGCAAAAATGTATAAAAGAGCCAAATATAATTCTGTCATTTTCTAAATGACACCATGTTGCAACATGTTGCGTTCGGCTTCCTCTTTCTGAAAACACCATCCCCACCTAAATTTAAAAAAAAAATCCTGCTGGGTCTGTTTTATTCCATTTAACCTACAATGATGAGTGTTCTTCTTACAAGCCATCAACTTACTGCTGACTTATAGATGCCCTAATAAAGCTTTAGAGGCACATGGACAATTTACTATCAAGATGTCCATGGCCAAGTAAGGATCGGAACCCAGGTTTCCTGCACCCTAACCCAAATTCTCTTTACAGTACACTGTGCTGTCTCTAAGATGTTTATCAGGGCTTGTTATTGTTTTGTGTATTAATACAGTAAATGACCAGCACAACCCACATTACAGAATTTACAAATATCCAAGATACATTAGTAGTGGTCCAGCTCTTAGATAAATAAATTTCACAATAGTTCAAAATTACTCAGTTAATGGTAAAATAAAATAATTAAATAAAGGTAAAATGTATTCACTAAAAGAGTTTATTACTCTATTTGTACAACCTGGCAATCTAAATACACATCTGTCATCTTGGTTACCAATTCCTACAGAGGCTGCCAGCAATGACAAGTGATGCTCAACCTGGGTTTTATTTTGGAAAAATGATAAAGCTAGGTAGTAAACCCCAAGGCATTCAAAGTGAAATAGAGAATGAAATACAGTGGTACCTTGTATAAAGGAATTAATCCATTCCAAATGAAATTATGTTAAGCAAATTTTTGTTTATACAAATTTTGCATAGGAATGCATTGAAAACAGAGTAATCCCTAATCACGACCATTATTATGTTGTACGGATTCACCCCATAGGCAATTCTGTTAAGCAAAATTCCCCTATCTCCAGAATTTTTTATGTTGTACAGATTTTATGTTTGTTATACGAGGGTCCACTGTACTATAAGACCCCCTTGTTGCACCTTCACTGGTATCCAAAGGCATAATACATGAATACAAAGTTTCTATTCAGTTTCATTAACTATCATATTTTGCCATCTATAAGATGCTGCCATATACAAGATCTCCCCACACTTTTGCACCCAAAATCAACAAAATGAACAACTCCTTCTGGAAAGGAAGGGAAACAGGTGGGGTAGGGAAGAGAACACAAACTGATGGTAGTGAATAAGTTGAGCAGAGTTCCTGACCCACTGGTGTTTCCTTTCCTTTTCAGCAGCTCAATCACTGCTATCAGTTTGGGTTCTCCTGCACACACACACACACACACACACACACACACACACACACACACACACACACACACACACACACACACACACACACACACACACACACACACAATATCCTTTAATATTTTATTTAAGAGAAACTTCTAATTAAAAGTCATGCCACCTGCTGGCTTCCATGTGGCAACCATGGTTGTAATACCTACTAACAAGTCTTTGGAATCTTTGAGAACCTGGCCATTCTCTCACTTCACCAGCTTTTTATGTTTGCTCCAAACCTTCTTCATCAAAATAAGAGTGTATCAAGCTAATCTAAATTCTTGCTCTATTACAAATGTGGAAAATTAGACACTGACTCATAATGACAGCTGTTATCAAGCTACTATGGTTAAATGACCTCTGTAACTCAGCATGGGTTCAAATGAATTAAGGGCGTTTATACACGACCCCTAAGCTCCGCTGTAAATGGCTCCCAGCTCCGGAGCTTAAAAATGTTTCCCCACCTGCTCCGGAGTTAACAGAAAATTAAGTGCGACCCCTCCCACTTTAGCACGTCCCAGCGCAGCTTTCAAGTACCTGCTCTGGGAGAGTGAAAAATTTTGATGCGGAGAGTGCCGGGCTCTCGTCGCTTCTTTTTGTTGTTGTTTTTTGCCTCCCGCCCCTTTAAGAGGAACCAGGAAGTGACCGGGGCTCGGAGCAACTTCCACCGGCACTGGAGGTAAGGCTTTATTCTTTTGTCCCCTTTTAAGGCTTTTTCCCTCCCTTCCCTCACAGAGACAGAAGCAAGGAAGTGCAGAGTGGTGGGGAGGAAGGAAGAGCAACGAACCCCCAAGATCTCTGGTCTGAATTTAAGGGGCCAGCGGATCTTAGGGGTTGTGTGAAAAGGCCCTAAGACTCTTCTAAAGAACATTGTTTTGCCTTCAGGTCTTCTATGATGTGAGAAGAGAAACTCCAACCTCTGAAGACCTTCCTCTTCAAAGAAGCACATGGTGAAAGAACATTGCCATCTTTTGCCTTGCTTGGTGGCCTGCTATTTTTCTTTTACCTTTTTTATGATGTGAGTTCCCGTTGGGAAGAGATAAAGTATTTAAATAAATAAATAAATAAATAAATATTTTAAATGACAGAATTAAGCCAAATGTTACTTCTAGATTGATTGATTTTTTTCAGCTAAGTATTAGCCAATGAAGTTTGTCTTCTGTATTGTATATATTCCATATAATGTTTCAGAAAAGTACATGTGATAGTATTTACCATATAGACCAAAACTAATTTCTATAAAAGAACTGCACACCTTTAACACTTACAATGGAAAAAAATGAACTAGAGATTTTGTCTACTTTGGTCCAATCATAAATCTAATCAGGACTACAGCCAGGAAATCATTACTCTACAATAAATAAATAAATAAATAAATAAATAAATAAATAAATAAATAAATAAATAAATAAATAGACTGTGGCTAGGAAGGGCAGCAATGAAGAAGCTAGAAAAGATAATCAGTGCAAGGATGTGTCACTGGAGACTAAGATCAAGATGATCCACACTACTGTATTTCTGACCATCATGTATGAGATGGGATTCCCCAGAAAAGACAATAAGGCTGGTAATAGTGGAGGGGAGTAGGAAAAGAGACAGACCAAATATGAGATGGACTGATTCCCACAGTCTTGAGTCTAGAAGAGCTGAGCAGGGAGGATGAGAATAAGCTTTTTGGAGCATGCTTATTCACATGGTTAAAATGAATTAGAGATTACTTGACAGCACATAATAAAACTTCTTCCATCTATTTTTCTGTTAACATGATTTGGTTAACAGAATGAATTGCATACAGGATTTCTAAGAGATATGTCAGTTATACTGGACAGTAGAGATGGGCACGAAATGAAAAAAAAATTCATTCCGTTATTCATTATTCTTTTTGTTATATAACGAAACGAATAACAAAAATTGTGATGAAATTGGAACAAACCGAACAGAACCACGAAAATTAGGTTCGTTACATTTTGTTTTCGTTAATGGCAACGTGCAATGAAATGAGCTGTTTTTAAATGTTAAAAAACGTCCTGAATATCCGTAAAAACCCAGCGATAATTATTTATTCTGCCTGATAATACCTACCAGGGGGTTTGGGGTCCTTAAAACGTGCATTTATGTCTTTTCTCAGATCGCTGTATTTTTTTCCTTTAAGGGGAGTTAGGGGACATCGACGCAAAATGGCTCCCAGATGCCTAATATTGATTTCTTGGGTATTAAAACGCCCTGGACATCCGTAAAAACACAGTGATAATTATTTGAAATTATTACCTACCAGGGGGTTGCAGTCCTTAAAACATTTGTTTTTGTCTTTCTCCCATAGTGATGTATTTTTTTCTTTTTCGTTAAGGATGACACAAAATGGATTCTAGCCACAAGATGGATGCAAGCCATGTGATGGGATCATGTAAATTCTTGGACAATTTAAACCAATAGCATGCCCAGGTTGCAGACTGGGTAGGTGTGGCAGCCACAGAGGGCATAAAAAGCTTTGGCAGCCCCCGTCCTCCTTGCAGTCTGCGGTGGGAGTTAGGGTGAGATTGCTGTCTCTGTGACTCGTTACTTTAGGCCAGCCAGGCACGTGTGTGTCTCTGTGTTCCTGCTGGCTGCAGCCTGGCTCTTAGGGGAGAGAAAGAAGAGATTTCTCTTGTAGCCTCCTTGTGTGTGTGCGTACCTCTCAGTGAGTACCCTCCCCTGCCCCACAGTGCAGTCACTCTGCAGCTGCCTTATGCCATGGGCAACGCCTGCCGCTGCCTTTGCAGCCTCCCTGCGTATGTAGTCTATACTGTGTTTCTGCCAGCATCGTTTTTTTAGTGTTTTCCCTCTGGTCTGGGGCGATGGGGGACGTCAGCGTGTGGAAATGCTTTAAGTCGTGCAAAAAGTGAGTAAAAACGAAAAACGAAAAATGAAAAAACGAAATGAATTTTTTGAAAAAAATTCACAAAAAACGAAAATGAACCGAAACGGACCCACAACAAAAATTGAAAAACCGAAACATCATTTTTTTTACTCGTGCCCATCTCTACTGGACAGACAAAGCATGGTAGTATGAACAGCTCCACTGGTGTATTTATGCCAATTCTTAGAGAACACAGAGGCTCTTGGAGGCTCCGGCAGCGGCAATGCTGTTAAACTGATTGGAAGTCTCCATTGATCTGTGGTTGCCTCCTCCCTGTGGGGACTGAGATGCCAGTGTGAAGAACCAGTTATGCATGGGAATACAAAATGCCTCCTTAAATGACAACTTGTTGATACTGAGTGAGCCTATTTCCCCAAGGGATTCAAACCACTGAAGAGTGGAACCAAGGGAGTGGTATCAGGAGACAAATATCTAGTTGTCTCATGTGCTCCCAGAGACATCTGGTTGGGCCACTGTGAGATATAGGAGGCTGGAACAGATGGGCCCTTGGCCTGATCCAACTGGGTTCTTATGTTCTTAACAGTCGTTTCATTGAACTTTCATTATGCCTAATGTCCAAAACCAAACATTATTTCAAAAGTAGAATGGAAACACACATCTTTTCAGATTATGATTTAGAGCCAAGCCATTTGAAATGGGGGTTCAAATCAACAACTGAAAAAAATGCATGTCTAAAGTTTAAAGAACAAAATTCTGGATGACACCTCTCATGAAGTGTTCCAATTTATAATCCTTGCATTCGTCTCATGGAATTTGTAATTCTACCATTTGAATTTCTACCAGATAGTATTTAATGGGAAGCTATTGGTGGTAAGGAGGCTAATATTTATGAAACATACATTGTTCTAATATATGGATTATATCAACTATACCAGCTAATTTATACTAGCTAGTATGCAGAAGCCTGTATACTTCTGGTAATGATACTGCATTGCCCATACTTTATTGAGATTCCAATCTTTTCTTCCATTCTTTTCTTTGAATTCAAACTTATAATTATTTTTACATGAAAGAAAGAAATTTATTATTAATTAAATGCAGAGAAGGAATAATTAAGTATGTACTAAAGAAAAAGTTATTCAAAAACAAACATGCATCATAACATGCACAGCATTTGCTAATACAGGAGAATATTGACAACAGGGTAAAACAAAAGGAAGAAATAAAAAAGGCTTGCCAATTAATTCTAGAAACTTCAGTAGGTAACATTTGAGGTTATATTACCAATTGGTAACATGAAGTCTGAAACTAGTGTGGTTGCTTTGTACATACCACTATAGGGAAAAGAATATTGATTCCCAGAGAATGAGGTAATTTTTAAAAATCAAGTTATCTGTCAGTCTGTCTGTCTGTCTGTCTGTCTGTCTCTGTCTCTTTCTCTCTCACACACACCTTCACTGCAAGTGTTTTATGAATGAAAGCTGTTATGTATTGTTTGTTTTGACCCTTGATGAACTGCAATACATAGAAGAACTGAAAGTCACTATGCTATCTCCTCAACTACTAAGAAATGTGAGGCAGTTTTTTACTTGGCAAACAGAAATATCTGAAGTTAGAATCAGTGAATTCAAAGTTCCTTATATTAACCACTGTACCTCTATTTAATAGGACTAAGATTGAGGGAGGTATGGTGGCACTCTTCAAAGACTTGGAAGGTTGTAGAAGAGGGGCAGGATCTGTTATCAGCCATTCCATAGTGCAGGACATGTAAAGCCCTCCCATTTTGCTTTACAAAGCTCTTGAAAAACTGGTCCTTTCTGATGCGAGTTGAGTCTTCCCCGTGATAAGAGGATGGGATAGGTAAAATTAGACACCTAGAGTAATGGTTGTGGAAGAAGCCTTTAAGGCCATTGAGTCCAATGCTCTGATCAATGCAAGAATACCTGGCAGATGTCTGGCTAGCTTCTTCTTGAATGCCTCCAGCTTTTGAGTGCTTCCTCCTTCCCTAAGTAATGGTTCCATTGTTATACTGCTTGAACAGTAAGGAAGTTTTTCCTGTTACTTAACTGAAATCTGGCTTCTTGTAACTTGAAAGTGTTCTGCTTATACACCGCCCAATAGTGCTTACAGCACTCTCTGGGTGGTTTACAATTTAGTTATGCAGGCTACACATTGCCCTCCTCAAAGCTGGGTACTCATTTTACCAACCTTGACCCTCATGGATGATAAAAGCTTCCAGAGAAGGTATGGCAGACTGGTTAGCAAGAGCAGTGAATGCCTCCTTACAACAGGGCAGGATTCTGCCATGCTTAAAGGAGGCACTAACTAACTAACTAACTAACTAACTAACTAACTAACTAACTAACTAACTAACTAACTAACTAACTAACAACTGACTAAACCTTGATTGGGATTGAACACCAGGTCGTGAGCACAGTTTTAGCTGCAGTACAGGCATTTAACCACTGAGCCCCTTATCACATGTCCTACAGTCTGGAATGACTGAAAACCAATCCTGCCCTTCTTCTGTTTAACAATCTTTCAAATATTTGAAGAGTACTGTTATGTATTCTTCCGTCTCTGTTCCCTTAAGCAAAGGAGCAGTGGATAAAAGCATACATTCAAAAGGCCTAGGAACACACAGTCTAACTTCAGGCATTCCTGTTTATCAAATAGAAAACTGCCATAAATTTCTCACTTCTTGGGGAGATGGCACAGTGACTTCCACTTACCCTGATGAATATTGTAGTTCATCAAGGGTGAGAACAAACAATGCTAACAGCTCTACCCTTTACAGAGGTTAGGAGGTCTTTTAAGTACAGATTTGATAACTGTTTGTTATGAGAAAAATAATAATAAAGGAGATTACATCAAGTGGATATTTGGCAAAAGATTAAACAAACCACTAAGGTGAACCAAAACTGGACACAGAACAGTATTGCTTCTATCCTGCTAACAGCACCTTTTTGTGAAAACATTAATGACCTGCTACTAACAACTAGTTCTCATGGTAGACTCAGAGGCTGTTAAATTTGCTTATCAAGCACGTTGTTGCTAGCTGGGGTGTACTCAGGAGGCAAGCAAAATAGACAGCCCTGTACCAAAAGTAAGCTAAATACATAGTTGCATCTCCTTATCTCTAATGGCTGCCAAGCTTGTGCATGCACTGTCTCACTCTACCTTCTTTGATAAACAAGATGATGATGCTTTAATGAGCTTAATTGTACATTCCTTGTGCTTTATTGCCAAGCAGCATATTCAACCGTCAGCAGTTTATCCCCCTTTCCCACTTTCTCCTAATCTTTACCTTGAGCAGCTTAATTATTCTTTCCCCCCCCCAACCATCACCCCCCCATCTCCTTGCTGTATTACTGTAAATGGGCATCTTTGAAAAGAGGGTGGTAGGCAGCTTTTGGTACAGTGGTTACCAAGGATCCCTTCATCAAAGGGGCCTTTGTGAGCATGCTCTGGAATGAAGCCAATCAGATCATCTTGCTGTCTGTCTGAGGAAAATTCACTCCTGGTATGCAAGCCAAGTCAAGCTCTGTAGACAGGGCGACTGCACTCCCAGTTTAACCTGTCTTAGTGGAATGGTAAAAAAGAAAGAAAGAAAATGCTACCAGGAAAATTACCTGTTTGGCTCCAGACTGAATTAAGTTTTTAATATATAAGTACTGTATGTTTACTATTTACCCTAAAAGTGCCTGCATCTCAAATCTATTCGTTAATGTTATCTGGCCAGCCCACTTGAAATATGAAAAATTGTGCAGTGCAATAAGGCTTAAATGCCTGGAGGCTGTCCATAATGTATTTTTAATTGTAGGACAGAAAGCATACAATATTATTAACAAATGACAGGGCAGAATATCTTTTTCTTTTGCTGAGCTGGACCAAACAATAGAGATTAATTCTTGGTTTATGACTTGTCACCTCTCATTCACTTGGCTACGATTAATTCCCCCATTCAGGCCAAGCAAAGATATATAGTTAGAAAGGAATGTGTATATTTCATGTGTGAAATGAAGATGTGGAAACTTTAATTTAGTTACTTGGTTTTAATGTTTTCTGAAAAGTTGGAAAGAAAACAAAGAGTAGATTTTGAAGGAAGACCTTTCAATGAGCCACAGAACTCTTACATGCCTTCTGTAGCTTTTAGTTCCATCTTCAGCTCATTGCTTTTTAGTCAACTTTTGTACTCGTTTGCTTTTGCAACCCAGTTCTTGACTGTTATATATACTACACTTGGAATTGTGAGAATTCCCTACTTTGCAAACCTATTAGGAGTATTTAATTTCAGTTGTAAGTCTAAAACCAGATCATAATTCTTGAAGAGCTCTATAACCACTTTTAATTACCAACACAGAATATTTTATTCCAAATTATCTTGTTTTCAAAGCAATTGATTAAAACAGAAAACCCCCTTCTTTGCAGTAAAATGGTGGGAATATGACATACTAGCATGTACTGACTGGGAACAGACACCCATTTACTTTCCCCATCTTATTGAAATACATCACTTTCACCACTCAGGTTTTCAATGGCATTTGTCTCCTTGTCTGCTAATTTGAGTTTAGGAAATGAGGCGTTGTGACTGCTTTTGTTTTCTCCCTTTCCCACAGGCAGCTGTAAACCTTTTGCCAGCTCTTTCTACCTTCACAACTTTCTCAAATTCCTCTTAAGTACCTCTTCCCCCTTTGTGGTTTCCTTCTGTTCCCTGCACCCTCTTGAATTGTACTTTTCTCTTTTTTTATATAGAAACACTGTGTAAGTGCCAGACAGGAATTTCCTAACACTTTGTCTCTCATTAAGGAAGTGATAGTAGAAACTGGAGAGAATGATATTGGGGAACTGCTGATACAAACTGTAAAACTTAATTGAGCATGCCGGTTTTGTTGTTTGGAACGTGTGCTCGATATATGTTTCCTCTGCTTCTTATTCAAACAACAAAAGCACATAAAACCATAGTTTTGAAATTAACAATCATATGAGATTTCAAAGTGTAGGCAGATATATAACAAATTGGCACCATATGCACAAATTGGGATCAGTATTTATTGTGCAGAACTACTGGTTTCCCTCTGCCAGGATATTCTTGCAGTACCAGAAAGGAACTGCTGGTGCAAATGCAATAACTATGTCAAGATTTTTTTCCAAATGGCTGTCATTGCCTTAATGTAGCCTGATAAACTGCATTTGCTCAAGACTGGGCAATGGAATCTACTATTCCATCTATTGGAAGTACACTGACTCTGGTTTTCCATAAACTTCAGGAAGATTACTGACAGGTTCTGCTTCCCCACCAATGTGCTGAAACAAAGAAGAACAGAGCATTCCAGAGCTATAGGTGTTTCCTACAGTATGTTCAAGTTACTGGGATTAATTGTATGCGGAAAGAATAAACTTGCTTACAGAACCCATCTGGTAGATTCTTTCTTGAAGGAGGACAACACACCCAAGCTGGAGGGCTCAAGTGACCGAGAGGAAATGCTCAGGGACCCAGCTGGCAGTCCCTGCCAAAGATAGAGGAGACAGAAGCAGCACTTGATCTTTTGAAACAGCATCCACCTCCCCCAAAGGGTCTCAGGGAGGAACATGCCTCCTGCCGGCAAAGAATTCCCACATCTCATGGTATTGCTATGGAAGGGAATTGCTCATACTAGCGTTAAATTTAAAAAAGCATCCAAAACCTTAAATTGGGGCTAAGAGCAAACTTTTTAGCCAATCTCCGTTGATCTGTGCTTTCAGTATTCCTTATTTGCTTGCCTTCCTGATATTCTAACAACCAGGCATGGATTGTTTACTAATCTTGCTTGTTTTGGCATATAAAGCCCTAAATGGCTTAGGACCTAGATATCTGAAGGACCATCTCCTTCCACATGAACCTACCTGGCAATTAAGATCTAGCCAGGGAGCCCTCCCAAGAGAGCCATCCCTGAAGGAGGTGAAAGGGGATGGCTTGTAGGTCTAGGACTTTTTCGGCAGCTGCCCCCAGGTTATGGAATGCCCTCCCAAGTGACATCCGCCTGGCGCCAACACTGATGACATTTCGGTGCCAGGTAAAAAACCTTCCTGTTTCTGAAATTTTTTAACTGACATAACATAGACTGTGGGGTCTGGTGGCAATTTTAGTGTTTTGTGTTTAAATGTTTTTATTGTTTTAATTTCCATTGACTTTTTAACTTTTTAACTGTTTTAACTGTTCATTTTAATTGTAAGCCGCCCAGAGACCTTTGGGTAGCGGATGGCATATAAGTTGTATAAAATAAATAAATAAATAAATAAATAAATAAATAAATAAATAAATAAATAAATAAATAAATAATATTGCTTTTGGCTGCTCCCTGTTTGGACTGTTGACCTGGTACAGCAGCAGTGTGTGCACTGACACTCTTTGAAATGTGACTGTTCTTTTGCCCACTTCAGTTCTTATCACTGCTTCCACCTGTGTTTGGATTTCCTTTACTGAGCACCTCTCTCATCTTGTTGGACACTCACAGCCCGAAAACAGGGCACTATCAGGCTGAAATCTAGGTTATTGTCATAGTAGTTGAGACTCTGTTAGAAGACACTCAGAAGCACTCAGTGGCTTGGTGACTTTTAATTTGGTGCATAGTGTTCAATAACACTGACTGCTATATCACTTGTGAAGGATAGCAAAGATGAAAAGATTTTTACTATCAATACTGGGGCCTTCCTGATTATCGGTAAAAAGAAGAACAATTTAAAAGTGAGCGTCCCACCTGCTTCACTTGATCTCCACAAGAGTAAAGCTATCTATACATGTCAACATCCTTCATGTAAATGTGATAGTGAAAATATTTTGCAGTTTTCCCAATCAAAAATATTCATAACTTTAATACTAGCAACACTGTACTCATAGTTGTACCCCTGGGGTGCAATGGAAAAATGGACACCTGGGTTCTGAGAAATGGCACACCCTGTGTTCTAATTATCCAGAGGAAATTGTGTGGGTGCCACTTGTGCCTAACCTTGAATGCTGATACTAAACTCAGTGAACACATGGCAACACATATGCTTGGATAAACTACCAGAGTGTAATATAGATGGACGAGACTTGTACATCTGTTTTCTGCCTTCTCCCCTTTAACTAGTAATGGAGTCAGTAGACAGCACTGTAGGAAAAGTACTTCTTGTATCAACCATCCAAATTGAAACATGTAAGAAAAGCGAGGAATTAAAGAGGCTTTTGCGTAGCTGCTGTGGTTGGCACAGAGCGGGTGTGGAGTTATGGAAATCAGATATACTGTCTAGAAACACCATTTTGGGACACAAAGATGTGCTTTGTGTGTTCACCAGAACATGTTTTTTCTCCCCAAGGCCTTTATTCAGTGAAGTAACTGTAGCTATGTTTTGCTACTGTCCCACAGAAAGATGAAAATAGGGACAAGCAAGTAGCCTTGTATTAGACACGCACACTCCAGATGCACAATTACCTTACAGGTACTAATATTCATCTTTTTTTTTTAAATAATCACTTAAAGTGAAAACACCAGGAGACTAGAAAAGAAATGGCAAAAACACACAAGTTCAAGTAAAAACTATGAAGGAATACATTTTGCTTTAACAGCCTGTAAAAGGCACAATATGATGCATTGGTCTTTGCAAACAAAGGAGTTCTTTCTCTACAGCCTAGTTTATGCCCACCACATTGCCATTGCCAAGTTAAGTATATTATTTACACTTTACTAAGTTATGGAGCTCTAGCACTTAAATAAAATAAGACTTGACTAACAAGTCTCATTTTTGCTCTTTAGAAATTGTATTCTGACAGTACTATGCTAATTGTTCATCATGTATTCATCATCTCTCTCATTATCAACTAGATCAGGGCTGTCCAACTTTGAACAGCCGGAGTCCTACCTGATGCTTTGGAATGTCCACCGTGGTTGACTCTTGGAGCGTGTGTGCGCAAGCACGCGCACGCGCAAACTGCAGGGCCAGGGTGGGGGCTGGGGCTCCAGGACCCCCAGGAGGTCTTGCTTTCCATGCCTGGGCTCATTGCACACCAAATTCAAAAGGACCAAGGGAAGGCTCAGCCCTTTTGAATTTGGCACCACATGAACACCCTCCAGGCTGCTTCTTTGGCCCGCGCAGTCGCCAGGCCACTTATCTGGCTGGAGAGGGAGGGGAACGGGGAACTTTCCTGCTTGCCCTCCAGCCTCTTCTCCACCCGGCGCTTGTCATCTAGCCGGGGAGGGGGCAAATGGAGGACTTCACTGCCGCCTCCCACCCTCCTGCTGGCCTTCCAGCTATTTCTTCACCAGGTGCTTGTCCCCGCCCCTCCATACCCAAGGTCCCCGACACCCAGGCCGCTCGTTCACCTACCAAGGTTCCCTGCACACGCTGCCGCCAGTGGCGGCAGTGAAGATACACGGCACTGCATGCATGCTCCCCCCCCAAAGGTCCATGGTGTGCGCTGCTGGCGTTGGCAGCAACGAAGTTGCCTGGGATTACACAAATGCTCTTCCTGCCCCACCCCTCCACCCCCCAAGGTCTATGGCATGCGCTGCCAGTGGCTGTGGCAGCAGAGTTCCCCAGCATTCTACGCACTCTCTCCCCGCCCTGCCCCTCCACATCCCCCCAAGGTACATGGTGTGCACTGCCAGCAGTGGCAGCGGAGTCCAAGCTGCTAGTCCGCCCACTAAGGTCCCCCATGCTGCATGCACGCTCTCCACCTGCCCCACCCCACCCACCCACCAAGGTCCCCTGTGCTGGCGACAGAGGCAGAAGAGCCTCAGCCGCACAACAAAAGTCCCCTGAGGACCCCCCCCCCCAATGGCAATGGGTTCGGAGGCAGGCTGGGACCTGACAGGTGACCTCTGAGGGCCCCGCGGTCGACCAGTTGCCCCTGGTCGACAGGTTGGGCAGGCTTGAACTAGATAAATAGCCTGCCTGTCTTATTACAATCTCTTTCTTCATTTCTATGACAATATGCTTTATAAAAAGGAATGATGAAAAAAAATCCAGTTTAATTTATGTCTCAGAAACCTCTGCTATACATGTGTCTTATTTAGGCTCTTGCGAGTCACGTTCAACACTTTTTTATGGATATGCGTATAGTTCACATGTTGGCTTCTCATTCTTGCAATGTGCCGTCAAGTTGCCTAAGATGCTAGGGCCTTCTGGAGGCCCCAAAAGGGCCTCCCTGCAAACCAGAAGTCACTTTCAGGTTGCCGAAAATCATTTCTGATGCCTCCGTCCCCAGTTAGCCCCCCCCCAGGCCCAACCCAACCTGCATCTGCATGTCGTGGATTTTCAATTATCGCGGGTTAGGTCGGTCCCTAACCCCCACAATAGGTGTGGGGGGTCACTGTATATGTACTTTGTGAAAGTAGTAACTTCAAGATCTGAAAGACACCTAGTTTCAGGAATAATTCCTGCATAAATTTATGAAAGATATTAAAAGTAACCAAAATAATTTCTGTTGGCAATCTTTCTCCTAACTCAGCACTTCAACACTCATGAAAGAGCACAATAAGGTAGCAGGAGAGATGAGTGACACTTCAACCATGTGCTACAGCCATACCTCAGCAATTGTAGTTCTGCAGTTAGGGTTAGGGTTTCAGTTACTCATATTCCTATTGATAAACAAATATGTAATTGCCGCGTTCTGTTGTAATTGCTTATGTATGTACTTAATAGACATATAAGCCCTTCAGAATCTTGAGTGATCTACCCAGTGATGGTGTCAAAGTGACACGTTAGGATTCTTTAACTAGTTCTCAAGTATGAATATTCTTGTAAACATTTCCTCTGAGGTATGGCCATCTTTTAAAAACGTGATTACACAGAAAGTTTCTCATTATTTTTCATTTGTAAATCGATGGTGTTTTAAAATCCTGTTTGCTTTGCTTGTTTATACAACACTTGGAACTTGACTTCCGTGGTCTTTTCCTCATCATTCAGGGTTTTTTTGTCATTGTTGTTTTTCAAACAGTAGGCTTCAACTCTGGATAAGGTCAGAAGAAAGCCTTTCACTCTCTCCCTCTCAAATGTGCATCACAAAGCCCAGATGGTTAAGCTGAATATAAAGCCTCCTTGTTTACCCAGCAAGATACCTCTTGTTTTCAAAATAAATGAATGTCAGCCATTACACACTGTCCTATAATTTCACACCTGTTAAAGAAAAGGATGACACAAATTTAACTGCTACTATCTGGGCCAATAAAATGCTCATATTATGATACAAATGGTCTTAACACTATGTTGAAAAAAATTAATGTCTGCTTGCATACCTTTTTTGTATTTTCAAGTTGAGTTTGCACCAGTTTTACTCTGTAAATCCCCAACTTCCTATTTAGCCAATTGGACTTTAACATATATCATATTCACCTCAGGTGAAGAGGTACATATTTTTTAAAGTATGGATTTAAGAGGTCAAAATCATAGCAAATGTCAATGCTGCTTGTCAGTTTATTTAAGAAAATTACGTAATCAGTTTTAACATAGCAGTTAGTTTTTTACCTGGAAGGTTAAGCTTACAAGTCCTATACTTTACCTCAGCTATTAATAATTCAGGGGCAAAAGCTACATCCTCTATTTTTAAATTAAACTGTTCACAGTACAGTTAAAGTCCAAATTAAATGTTCTTAAAGCTACAGTTGCCAGTTTTAGCCAAATAATCTAGAATTTATTTCTCTACCAGATATACTGTACTTGGTCACATCATTTTGGTTGAGTATGAGGGTCCCTGGGCCTACCTGCCTTTAAATGGAATAAATCTGTGTGAGGCTATGATCACATACGCAATAAGAACCACAGTTAAGCATCATTTACATTGATTTAGATTTCTTTATTTACACAACACAAAACTGATGTGAACACTGCTGTCATTTTAATTTGTGTCTATGTGGATTTCAGGTGTGAGGGGCACTGCTGTATTTCCTTTTAATTTTTTTTAATATATTTCTTAAAATGTTCATCATTTCATCAATACATTTGGCATTGCAATCACCTTCTCCATTCTCTCCATTTGGCTGGTGAAGGAGCCAATACAGCAACAGAAGGCCAGCAGGTGCACGGACTCACAGGACAGTACTCGTGGCCTGTAAAGGAGCTTTAAGTCTCTCCTCCAATTCTTATTTTTTCATCATTAATTGCCTGGGTTTAATTGCTCTATCCCTAACCCTATCGCTTCTCGGCCTTTTGGCTAAGATCAAGTGTAGTGTAGTCCCTAACCCTAACCCTAAAATCATGTAAATCAAAACAATGAATTGCCTCAATTATCAAGATACTTTTTGCATTCCCTACTGCCTATCACGTAGAAAGCATAAATCCTGAAACATAGGTGGCATTTCTTTATTTAATAGCAATTTGCCACTTCTACTTGTGTGATTTCACCCACAAACATGTATACGGCCAAAAGAATTCTGGCTAACAGAAATAATGATATAACTCTGTTGTCAGGGAAGTGATGGTCCCTGATGTCAATACAGACACAGTAAACGTTTTGGTAACAAGGGCACTCAGAAGTAAGTCATCTTGATTTTCAAAAGTGAGGCACTTTAACTGAAAAGTCAGTAAGGAAAAAAAATAAGCAGTAGTGTTTCATTTGACTGAAGAAGTGGTTTGATAACTATAAAATATGTGAAAAAAGCAAGCTATATAGAAAATTCTGTGAAGGTTACACACAGTGTTACACCTGATTTATTTGTTGCTGGAATAGTCCAAGTAAGCATGCACTGTTTACCACTAATTGCTTTTAAATGGATGAAATATAATAAGTTTTAATGAAACGTTTGTGATCAAGCTATAATGATTATTCAACCACAACAATAAACAAAACATTAAAGAAGAAAAAGTACACTATTGCTATCCTAATCCTAACCAGGCTCAATATGATCTGAAGCTCACTTATTAGACTTTCTAACAATCTATGGTATTCCTAAAACTCTCTTCCAATATCACACTGCAGATGAGTCATTTTTTCCCCACCAGCCTTCTTCATTGTCCACCTTTCACATCTGTACTTTGTAATTAAGAGTACTATGAAATGGATAGTCTTGATCTTGGTTTCAAGCAACATATCCTTATACTTTAAAGATTTCTTCTGATTGTTTTTTTCATCACTGTCTTCCAAAGTTTTCTGACCATTATGTTGCAGCTTCCATTTTAACTGATGATTGAACCAAGCTACAGAAAATTTTCACTGATTTTGATTTCGCAATTGTCAACATTAAAGTTATCTAATTCTTCTGCTGCCATTATTTTTGTATTCTTAATGTTCATCTGTAATGCTGCTTTTTCACTATCTTCTTTAACATCTTCAATAGTTGTTACAAGTCATTTCTGCTTTCTGCCAGTAATATGCTATGATTTGCATATCTTAAATGACTGATGTTTCTTTCACCAATTTCCACTCATTTTTCCATTGAATCCAATCCAGCTTTTTCCTATATGTCCTACACACAGAATGAACAAATTGGGAGATAAAATACAGCCTTGTGTGTCCCCCTTTAGCAACTGGAAACCATTCTGTCTCTCCATGGTCTGTCTGTCCTAATGGTAGCCTCATGTCTAAGGTAGATGTTCCATGTTAGGACAATCAAGTGTTGGACACACTCATTTCTTTTAGAATGATACAAGAGAGTTTCAGAACATACAAATTCACATCTGTAATGCACAAATTGATTTTCTTCTGAAATTCTTTGATGCAACCCAGTAACCAACATCTATTTGTAATATTATTTCTGAACTCTACTTGAACTTTGGCATTTCTTACTATGTGGCCAGAATTCTGTTGTACATAAGCATAATTGTGCAAACTACAATGGGAATCACAACTGATTAAAAAGTTACCAGTTTCATTCTTAGCCATGTGTCAGTCAGATGATCAGTATGCATGCAGTTAGAAATGTGAGTAGCACCATTCACTCTTACTTCTTTGCTTTCTGTCTATTGTTCACAAGTTTAGGAGTAATTTCAATCATCCACAAATATTTTTCTTTTCTTTTGATTACATAAGAAATCTCTGCATTCCCTTGATAAATATATCTAGTTTCAATCCGCAGTCCTTCTGGTCCATAGCCAATTGAGTTTAGTCATGTAAATCTATTCTTTATGTGGTCTTCAGGGTTTTTGTTTAAAAGTCACTAATTACATTAGCGTTCTTCAGGTTTATTCTAATTTTGATACCAGAATACCACACTCTGCCCTAGTCTTGTTTTTGCCTGAAGAAGAGTTATTGTAGGCAATTATTTTGTTTGCTCCCTCAAAAATGGAAATATAGAGAGCCTCACCTGTGTCAGAACAGTTGTGGAATTACCATTCCCAAAGCTTGCTCATATTCTTGCTACAAGCAGCTCTCCAAAGCTTTTTAGAAACCTTGCTTTGGGTTTCCAATGAATTTTGACGGGTTGGCTTCTAAAACTTCTGTTTAGTTTTAATTGTTTTTAATTGCTAAAATAAGTAAAATTAAAATAGAGTAGTCTATACATTAACAAACAATTAAGCTATAATAAATAAATAAATAAATAAATAAATAAATAAATAAATAAATAAAGTAACTGAAAATATCTAAAATTCTAAAAGCAAACTTACTTGGCCAAAAGAAGAGCACCTAGAGCAGTGGTTCTCAACCTTCTTAATGCCAGTTCCTCAGGATGTGGTGACCCCTTGCTCTGCTTGGAAGAGGCCACAGCCCCCCTTTGGCAGGCCACTGCCGGAGGTGCAATAGAGAACTTGCCCCTACAGGTACCCTCAGCCAATAGCAGCCTCCGGTGCCATTGACTGACATCCCCTCCAACCTATCAAGCTGTAACTCACTCTTTCCCCCCTTCTTCCCCCTCCTCCAGACCCAAACTGTTTGTGCCTTTTTCTTCATTGGCTCATGGCGACCCCTGTGAAAATGGCCATTCAACCCCCAAAGGGGTCCCGACCCCCAGGTTTGGAACCACTGACCCAGAGACCCAGTTATCTAAAGCCTGCTTGAAGAGGTGTGTTTTCAACTGTCAATGAAAGGATAAACTGGTGGACGGTAACCTAAGCTCCTAAGGGAGAGCATTCCACAACCTTAGAGCAGCCACAGAGAAGGCCTTCTTTCATGCACCCGTCATATGTGCCTGTGATGGCCACAAGAATGAGAGCAGGCCGTCCTCTGAAGACCTTAAGGCTCATATGAGGAGGTAGGGTCTTTCATATACCTTGGCCTAAGCCATATAAGGCTTTATAGACCATAAGCAGCACTTTGAATTTTGTCCAGAAACAGAATGGTAGCCAGTACAGTTGTTGTAATTGGGCATTATACGCTCCCAGCATGGATTTGAACAAGTTGAAGTTTCTGAACCAACTCCAAAGGCAGCCCCACAAAGAATGCATTACAGTAATCCAAGCAGGATGTAATTTAGACATGTTTCACTGTAATCAAACCAGTTATCTCAAGAAATGGATGTAGCTGGCACACCAGTTTTAACTGTGCAAAAGCAGTCCTGGCCACTGCCAAAATTTGGACATTAAGGCTTACAGAGGAATCCAGGAATACATCCAACTTATAGACTTGAGTTTTCAGGGGAATGTTACCCCCATCATGCACAGGTTGCATCCTTATTCTCTCATCTGCCTTTTGATTTACCATCAACACCTCTATCTTGTCTGGATTAAGTCTCAATTTGCCTGCCCTCATCTAGCCCAGGCACTGGTTTAGAACTGAGACAGCTTTCTTGAAATTTACAAGAAAAAAGAGAGAGTTGGGTGTCATCCGCATATGGGTTTTACAAATGTTTTCATTCAGTTTTTATTTCTGAATCATAATGTACTCTTTGTTGTTTTTAGATAGCTTTTCACTATGTACCCGTATATACTTGAGTATAAGTCAACCCAAATATAAGTCTAGGGCAGTTTTTTAACCACAAAAATCTTGTAAAACTTATTGACTCCAGTATATGTTGAGAGGTTATATTCAGGTCGGCTTATACTCCTTGACTGACACCAGGCTCGCGCGGTCGACGACCCAGTGGGTGGGCTGGGGTCATAGGCTGTACTTAACACACCACTGAGGCTGCCTCCAGCGGGCTCGGTGTGGCCTGAGACTCATGACTGAGTGCACAGGAGGTGGTGGAAGGGGAGGCCTCCCAGCGTCCACTTCTACCACCACCACAAATGAACCCCCACAGAGGGGGCTTCCAGGGCTGCAGGGAGGGCTCTTGGGGTCCAGCACCACTGCAGCCACAGATGAACCCCCAGATGAACTCCAAGGCTGCAGGGAGGCCTCTCAGTGCCACCGCAGCCACCGACAAACACCAGCGGAGGGGGCTTCCAAGGGCCTCCCGGCCTCTATGCTCCTGATTTTTTTTTGGGGGGGGGCAGAAGCGGCGGTTTTAAAAAACTTTTTTCTCTCCTGAAGCAAGTGCTGATGTTGGACAACATTTTAAAAACCTGCTGCTTTCCCTATCCCATTGATCTCGGTGCCACTGCAGCCACCGCGGAGGGGGCTCCCAAGGCAGCGGAACGGGCAGGACTAGCCTTCCGCTGCTTTCCACAAGCTGGCTACCATATTCACCCAAATATAAGTCAAGGGTGTGTTTTTTCAGCCAAAAATAATGGCTTAAAAACTCGACTTATATTCGAGTATATAAGGTATCTGAAATAACTTTAGCTTGGGGGCAGTATAGCAATAATAAGCGGGTAGGGAAAAAGGCTACTCTGAAGCTTTCATTTTCTGTGACAATTTTGCTAGAGGTACGAAGTCACCCTTTTCGGACAGGCCACATGAAAATAAAGAATACACACCTGCCATGTTTTCAGAGGAAACAATGTTTCTTGTGGTGGTGGGGATATTTTGGGCAAATTTTTACACATCAAATGCAAACAAAATGCATTTTCTTTCCAAAAACCATTTTACACATATGCTAAAATGCACCTTAGTACACAGTATGGAACTGGTATTGTCCTTTTGATATTAGTTTTTTTCAGGGTTTTTGCAAAGTGCTCACTTAAGTCAAGGTTTGGGGCTAGCATTTTTGAGTTCAAAAAGCTGTATAGCTTTCTGGTCTCGTGGGACTTTCATGCTCTGCCTTAAACTGACTATTTAGCCTTTAGAAGTGAAATCTTACAGGGTTATATATTTGCTAGAAGTTCACTGTGGAATCTCTTCAAATCTGGGACACCCATCTCTTCTACACTGTTTGTCTCAATGCTTTTCACTTTGTCACTTTTTAAAGGGGCTTGGAAATGGAACAAAAGAGATAATCCTCCTTTGTGGGTATTCCCAGAGCTAGCAACCCGCACATCTGGATGGATTTTCAATAGGCCACTGTTATTCAAACAATCTGTAATCACACAGACTGTGTAGTGAACCAGTAGACCAGAGCATATAGCTTTTCATTATTATGTAGCCTACAGTACACATAATGTACAAATAAACTCAAAACCTGCAATGGCAACAATGGGACATTATATTTGGCTTCATTCATTGAGTAGCCTTTTAAAGAAGTCTTTATCAAAAGATACCACACATCAACTCCTTATTTTGATTTTAAATGAGAACGTAATGTAGGAAAATCTTGCTGCATCTGTTGAATATGCTGAAAAGAACCAAGTGGTACTGTATTTATGGTGGTGGTGCTTTTTTTTTTGGAAAATATATATCCAGACTATAAAAGAAAAACAGAACACAGTTCTCAGCAAAGAGGGTGAACAGTGTCACATGACTTATAACAGCAGCTGAGTTTATGATATATGTAACAATATGTACCAGAACACCCTAAGGCAGGATCAAACCCTTAAAATTTTATATTGTGATTTGTGCTGAAAGATCTATTTCACTCTGAACAAAATGACTCATACACTCCATTTATCCAATGCTTTAACCCCTACTCTACACCTCCCTTGTGACCCATATTAGCCTTTTTAAGCACACAAGCATACACATGATATATTTCTTTGCTCAATATCTAGGTGATCTTATAACTCTTCTATGCAGGAGTTTTGTCATCTCCATGAAAGAGATCCCCTTATATTAGATGCAGTGTTGCACTTGTTTTTTCAATGTGCAGGTTGGGCCAAAAATATTGGTTAGCTTGACAATTTCTCTCTGCACAGTTCCAATGACAAGCAATTTCTATCAGACTCAGAATTAATGAAGTCAATCATAATTTATGGTAAGTTCATATCCATGTATAACTATAGTTACCAATGGCCAAATAGTGAAGTTAGAGTATGCATAAATCAAGTCAAGGGCCAGCTTATGGTCCAGAGAGGGTGCTTCAACCCAAAAATTCAATATGAGCTGCTTACAGTCAACTTAGAGATGTCTAGGAAACCATGGTGAGCAAAGGAGCACAAATCATTAATGCCTATCCCGTATATTACCACTAATTATATCAAGAATTGAATTTGCCTGTTTGCAACATCTATTGGGATGAGGTGATGACATTACATCTTTGTAGCAAATATTTTGCTGATGAGAACTAGAGCAGACATCAGTTCCCAAGAAAGATACTTACATTTCAAATGTGGAAATAGCATCCCTATCTGATATTTAGATTTTTGCTTAATTTCTGAAGTGTGCAGTTCAAAGTACTTTTAGAAAGCTCATAAAATTATATTTTTAATTGATCATGATTTATCATGAAAGCTAGGTTTGCAGTGGACAATCACTAGGTGAAATAGCCTGCTGATGTAGATTTCTACCTTCTTGAAGATCCAGACCGCATGTGCATATTCATCATTTGAGTCTTGAAGTGATTTAGAAATCTCAGATTTGTAAGACATATTGTAAAATAATCAGCTCAACTTGTCGAACAACAACATTCCTCTCAAGACTGTTCATATATTTAGTTTAGTGTTATCAAGTGGTACATATACATACAGATATGAACAAGATGGCCTTTCTAAATTTAAAGAGTGTTGTATCAACGAAACCTAAGCTTTATACATATATAAATATTGTATCTAATTATTTTCAAAATATTGCAGACTTAATAAATAGGCCATTTGTATCATGCTTTATCAGCAACATATTGCATCAGCTAACAAAAAGTTCAACATATTTATATAATTAAATCTCAGCTCTACTGGATTTATATGTTAACTTCTATATAGTCTAAGAACTGATGTTTTTTTAATTACCTTGAAAAAATAATTTAGAAGAAACTGCAAGTCATTACTGTTGCTTCTGTCAAATAACTTTTAATTGTGTGACAAGGTGCCTGGGAAAGGTATTGTTTCTTGTCTTTTTTAAACAGCTTATGCCACTCGAAAAGGATTACGGCCTTTGTGAGTTGCTGTTTCAACTGAAGGGTACCAATTAATTAAGTCATTTACATAAAACTGCCTTGGATCACCTCCCTACAAAGATAAAGACTGAAATCTAACTTCTAATTAAAGAAATGTTTTTCAAGACATAGGATATATTGATAATTATTTATAATAATGTATATTAATATATATAATAGATAACATGATGATGGAAATTAACACAAAAGTCTTTTCACTAAGGATTTACATGGCATAATCTAAGCAGAAAGGCATATTATTTTATTTTTCATGCAAAATACTATCACTGATGCTTGCATTTGACCTGAACATAATGGGAGGACACTCCTAATTTTCAAGAAAAATGAGTACTGTCACTGGATAAATGATCTTCAGTTCATTGCATAGGTAGGAGTGGCATTGTGCCATAAGTTTTTTTAAAAGTTTTTTTAAAGCAAAGTCTATATATGTTCACTTTAGACTGGTGTAGTGTCCACAATGAGAATTTGTGATCTTGTCGCCATAAATAAATAAATAAATAAATAAATAAATAAATAAATAAATAAATAAATAAATTTTAAAAATACCATATCCCTAAAATGAATAATTTTGTGACAATTCATTGCAACTCAAGAATATTTTAGTGAAAAAGTGGGATTTCATCAGGTTCAAAATATTTTCTGGAAAAGAATTTAAAAGAAGTTGGTTTCTCCTTGCACATATATCAGAATCCTGAGATTTGCTGCCTAGTTCACTAGTGGCTAATATAATGTTGTCTACATGGTCAATCAGTTTTGACTAACTAGATGATGAGGTTGTCAAATTAAATGTGGAGAGAGAAATTTCTCACCCACCTGAACTGTTAACATTTTTTGCCTTCTGATAAGCACAAACCTGAAGATAAAAAAGGTGCTATGGAGGGGAAATAATACTTAAAAGGGAAAATAAAAAAGAGGGGAGGGGAATGGTATGCTTTTCATGAAACAGTGACATATTTTCAGAGCAAAATTTGGGAGCTCTCTGATTCTGCAGAAGTTTCTCATCTTTGGGATACAGGTTAAACTGTAGTGGGATTGATGGTAGGTAGTACTGCTGCAGCAGAATTTCACTGTTAACTTTTGTTATGTTTTCCAGGAAGGCAATGGAATCTATGGTTTGGTCACCTAGGTTTGTATTTCATCCAAATAATATGGGATCTCTAAATAGAAGCAATTGCACAAATTAGATACTTGAGGGAGCTGCCTAGATGCCCTAAGCACATCCGATCTCGATTGATTTCAGAAGCTAAGCAGGGGTCAGCCCTGGTTAGTACTTGGATGGGCAACCACCAGGGAATACCAGGTGCTGTAGGTGCCTGGAGTAGGAACTGGCAAGCCACTCCTGTATTCCTGCCAAGAAAACTCCATGAACATGGAGTCACGAAGAGTCGGTCATGACTGTAACGACACACACACACACACACACACACACACAGATACTTAAGTGTGAACTAGTAGGTTGTAATTAGAAATGGGCAAGAACATTGATTCAGAGATTTGTGCCTGTTTCCTTCCCTGACTTCCCTGCTCAATGACCCACTCACCAGTCAGAGCATGCTCCTCTATGCCTCTTCTTCAGCTATTCAACTAATCCCTAGCAGGAACACAGGTTTGTGTGTCCTATACCTGGAGAAGTGAGTAGCTAAATCCATGTGGGGGAAAGAGTCATGAAAAAAAAATCCCTTTCATGAACTGCCTTAGGTTAGGATTGAAGCCAATGTGTTTAAGATTTGACTTTTATTATTGTAGTGCCCATTACAGATAATTTGGGTTCATAAAGGGAATGGACACTAGAAGTACTGACTAAATCAAAAGATTCCCTTTGACTTGGTAGATGAAGCTTTTGAATCGACATCATAGCTGAATTCATAAACAAACTATATATGGAAAGGGATAAAATGGAAATTTACTGTGGAAAAACCAATCCTACCCACATTTTCAGCAGCAAAAAAAAGCAAAGGCCATCAGGTTCAAAAGGTGCAATCACTCATTTCCTTTTCCTATTACATTATATTAATATTATATATGTGTGAAAAAGAAGCATCAAAAGCTTGTGTAAATAGTATCAATATGAGCCAGAAACTAAAAATAAAGAACAAAATGCTATTACCATATTCCATGTCCATAATTTCAAACACTGTTATAAACAAAAATTCTCTAATGAAGTTTGTCAGAAGAAGGATTGGGAATGAACCAACAATATTATATTTGATATGAAAATAAATCTGTTGGGATCTATAATGGCAAACGGTCAGTTTTTTTCAATTAACTGACCAGAGTCAGAAAACAATGAGTAACATGGTAACTGCCTGGGATTTAGAGCTATGTAGGGTTTGCAACAGTGAACCACAAGTATTTCTAAAGCAGGCACGTCCAAACTTCAGCCCTCCAGATGTTTTGGACCACAACTCCCACAGTCCTTTGCCATTGGAAATACAGGCTTAGAATTCTGGGAGTTGTGGTCCAAAACATCAGGAGGGCCGAAGTTTGGACATGCCTGTTCTAAAAGCAAAAAATAAAATAAAATAAAATAAAAATAATTTTTAAAAAACCCATAAGAGGGAATGGGGAGGTGTTTTTCACCCCAAGTTGGTTCAGTCTTTATAACATCTATAAAATATATTGTACTGCTTTATAGAAAAATTCTAACTTGAAAAAGTGAAGGTTCCAACAGCTACTAAAATGTATGTGTTTAATAAACCAAAATGGACTCAAATGTTCTGTTCAATAAGAATTAAAGCATACTGTGCTTATCATAGTGGCCTTGATGCCCTAAACACATCTGATCTTGCCTGATTTTGGAAGCTAAGCAGGGTCGGCCCTGGTTAGTACAGGGATGGGAGAGTACCAGGGAATACCAGGTACTATTGGCACCTGGAGTAGGAACTGGCAAACCGCTCCAGTATTCCTGCCAAGAAAACTTCATGGACATGGGATCACGGAGAGTCAGTCATAACTGTAATGGCACAACACAACACACGTGGTTATCACAGCACAATAATTAGTGAATATTTTAAAACAAGTATTTACAGTAAATATTGCAAATAACACAATATTGTAAAATATTATAACAAGGACTTTTGGCACAGTCACAATTTACAAGATTGGTCTGGATCTTTTTAAGATATAAGCCTGATTCATCACAGGTCACTTTTAAAGGATGTTAGAAATGGTTTTTCAATGGGCCACTTCTGAATAATGTGCAATGGTATGGAATATGTTGATAAATATATGCATATACAGTATGTTTTACTAAATGTAGCTTTTTACTCATTTGTTGCTTGAGAAAGATGGGGGAAAGGCACAACATGGGACAACATCTGGCTTGAAATTGTAATTTCTTCCCTATATGGTAATTTATAAATGCTGATTTGAATAACTGCGTGAAAACATTTTCAGTAATTAGTTTTAAACATCTTAGAATATGTACTTTTACTACATTTACCTATATACAGAGATATTGAAGCTCATGGGTATCACCAACGAGATGCTAGTTAGTCATGTTTAATTTTTTTATTATGTATGTGCAAGTGATCTCATCTTGATTCATAATTGTCCAAGCTTAAAGTATATTTATTTATGTAATCTAATATTGTAACAAGAATGGTTGGTTTAATTGATTTCTGCATTTAATACTTTCATAGTAGAATTCAAAGTTGGCTTTTAACCGCCTTCCAAGGCTACAATGTATAATATTACTTGGACTAAAATATAACTATGTTGTGGAGGAAAAATGGGGGGAAACACTTTTTAAATGTCAGTTTAAAGGTCAAAAGTTATGCAAACTAATACTCTTGAGTAATGTGTTCCATGCATAACTGTATATTACCTGAAGTTAAATACAGTGAAATAATGTCTGGAAGAAAAGGCATTCATACCTCATCTTCTATTGTTAATGCTAATAATAGATTTTATATATTTAAACTGTTAGATAATTCTTTTGTGCCTTTTATGCAAGATATTGTTATTTAAATGAACCCACAGACTGCAGTGTAATGAAGAAATTCATGTTTTGCTTAACTCACTTATCAACTTGCATTCTAACAAAATGAGAATTTGTGCCTCCATTCATTGACAGAGAAAACTGGAGGTCAGTGTATTCACTCCAGAACTTTTAAAAGCTTTTCAACAATGAATAATTATGAGCTGCTAGCTTCTGAAATTACCTGTATTCATTGTGAGAAAGGAGAAACTTTTATCTTTTGTAATGAATTACCCTTGCTCCAACAAACTTTATGACTTGCTTAAAATGGTAATTTTATTATGATAAGTTGCTATTTTCCAAAGAAAGGAAAATAACCTATATATATTTATTTAATTTTACATGAATTTTAGGTTCCATCAGCAAGTACAATGCAGATGGAAGTGTTTAGTGTTTAGCCTCTGCATATGTTATCAGTTACAAACTGCAGTCTCCTACAAAAACATAAACATAAAAACAAGTACAAATACATTCTGTTCTAGCAGTTTCAAACTTCGTTCACACTTCATTCAGAATTTAAGATATGATATACTTTTTGGATGTAATGAGAACATTCTATTGTGTAATTACGAGGATGCAAATAAACCACACAATTTTTTGAAGCCAGGTGTAAAAGCCAGGCACACACAAGTGTAACTTTATGTATGCATGAACAGACTTTTGCCCATTAAATTTGTAAATCAGGCCAAAACACATTCCATTTTCTTTGAAACTGAAAAATGTTAAGAATTTTAAAAATTCACCAGGTTTTCTCTTAAGAGGAATAAAATAGTCTGAGTAACAATATCGATCCATCAAAAGGGATGATCTGTGAAATTGTAAAAACAATAGGAGGCACATCTTAAGAATTATGTATGTATGTATGTATGTATGTATGTATGTATGTATGTATGTATGTATGTATGTATGTATGTATGTATGTATGTATGTATTATTTACATTTATAGACCTCCGAACATTCCCAAAGGGAACTCTGGGCAGTGAATAACATAAAAAGGGCTGTAAAATATACACAATATACATGAGACAATGCACAAGGTGGAAAACCAAGCAAAAAGGAGAATGTAGAATGGCGCCGAACGAACACATAGGGCAGGGAATAAACCAATAAACAACAATCAAGCAGCCTCAGTGATCACCCAAAGTGGCCTTGAACAGCAAGATTTGTAATAAATTTTTAAAGGCCAAGAGGGGCTCTGCAGTCCTTATCTCACTTGGGAGATGATTCCAATGTCTCGGGCCAAGCACTGAGAAGGCACGACTCTGAGTGGAGGTCTTACAGGCC
Organism: Phrynocephalus forsythii; assembly: GCA_029282475.1. Classification (NCBI taxonomy): domain Eukaryota; kingdom Metazoa; phylum Chordata; class Lepidosauria; order Squamata; family Agamidae; genus Phrynocephalus; species Phrynocephalus forsythii. Next base: position 68,179,574 of record JAPFRF010000008.1, on the reverse strand, counting down.
TTCCGATGGATGGCGACCCAAAGCAAGAGGAACTGTGATGTTCCGGTCGGCTGGGCTGAAAGCTGACCTTTGGGCGACAGCCTCCGCCAGATAATCTGTTCCCAAGCCATGGTTGTTGTTTTTTTTTTTTTTTGTAAATCAAAACCAGTACCTTAAACTATATTTTGTAAATCAAAACCAGTACCTTAAACCAGTACCTTAAACTATAAGCTAGTGAGCCTCGTGGCACAGTGGTTAAATGCCTGTACTGCAAGTAAAACTGTGCTCACGACCTGGGTTCAATCCCCGGTAGCAGGCTCAAGGTTCACTCAGCCTTCCATCCTTCCGAGGTCGGTAAAATGAGTACCCAGCTTGCTGGGGGGGCAATGTGTAGCCTGCACTCTGTAATTCAAATTGTAAACCGCCCAGAGACTACTTGTAGTAGTATGGGGCGGTATATAAGCAGAACACTTTATATTCAGAGGGGAACAGGAAGCCATTGCAGGCGGGCCAGAATAGGGATGATGTGGTCACATCTGCCCACACCAATCACTAATCTGGCCGCCGCATTCTGCACCTGCTGCAATCGCTGAACAAGGGTTAAGGGAAGCCCCATGTAGAGAGCATTACAATAGTCTATCCTCAAGACAAAAGAAAATATAAAATAGTGTTATTTGTGTAACATAGAATCTGGGAAAGCCGGTAGCCCAACTTAATGAATTTCTGAGAAGAATATGCATTGAGACGAAGAAATTTTTTCAATATCATAATATTATAAGTGAGGGGAAACACAGTGGATTCTCTTGTCTTATGGAACTACCTGCTAACTCCTGGTAGTTACAGCAATACAAGGAACCTGGCACATCAGTTCTCAGTTCTCCTGTTGCTCTGATAAATTAAATTGTGTGTTACATGACTAAACAGAAGACACCAGTAATACTAAATAGCTATAGAAAACTACTTGAGAAAAGAGGGAAATATCAAGTTATACAGAGAGAACAGTGGTGGCGAACCTTCGGCACTCTGGATGTTTTGGACCACAACTCCCAGAATTTCAAGCCTTTATTGCTCATGACAAAGGACTGTGGGAGTTGTGGTCCAAAACATCTGGAGTGCCAAAGGTTCATCACCAGTGGTCTAGAACAACCATCTGCTAAATGCTTTGCTTTATTTGCTACTCCAGCTCAAGGAGCAGTAGGCTTTAAATCTTATTAAGTCTCCCCATCTTGAATTGGGTCTCCTTTAAAAGATAGTTGGATCAAAACAGCCATCCTCACTTTTATAATGTCATAATTTGAAATGACTAATAGACAACCTAGTAATTCAAAATGCTAAAATATAATTACTGTACTATGCGGCTATAATTTTTATAATCAGCCTGGGACTAAAAGTTTATACAGTATTTGTCCAAAAGTAATTGTTGAAGTGCTTGCAAATATGAATGATCAACTGAAAGGTGTAATCACAATGTATGTTATGCCTTTAATGTATAGTAAACTTAGCAAATGTCACATCACATACAGAAGATTAAAATACTATTGTAGCACAAAGTAGCAGACAAATCTCCTTGAAGACAAGAACTTCCATTCACTGCTGATGAACCCATGTAACTCAGGCCACAGGAGGAAAGAAATAAAGTGGCTATATGGGATATTGAGACAAATAGCAAGAACTGGTAGATGGTCTTTGCTCTGGTTATGTGTGCCCTGATGATTCTGGCACAGGACTGCTGGGGGGGCAATGTGTAGCCTGCATAATTAAAATTGTAAACAGCCCAGAGAGTGCTTTAAGTGCTATGGGGTAGTATATAAGCAGAATTATTTGCTTTTTTGCTTTTAAAGCTTCAATACCGGTGCATTAAGCTCTAACATGGACTTTTCTAATATAAAAAAACTTACGTGTTGGGTAAGGAAGCCTAACAATAATTGGAATTTTACACGAGTGCCATAGGTAAGTTACAAAGACAACAACTATTGAATGCTCCTGATGTTTATGAAACATTTGACAATTTGCTGTGGCTAACAGAGAAGAAGCTAGCATGTATTTTGGCCATATGCTTGGTCACATACCAGACTGAATTACTGAGATTGCACTAGCACCCCATCTGATAATCACATTTAGCCATGGCAAGTTGAGTAAACCTTAGGCAAGCACCAATAGGTTTCTGGTCAGAATATGTTATTGTATACAATCCTGTCCTGAGAGCTGACGTGTTAAAGGCCAACTTAGATTGGTGGGCATCTTTGTGCACATGGATTGACCAAATAGCATGGACCTGCACTCATACTGCATACATCGACTATGAACTATCCATTATTCTACGACCAAAGTGCTGGTTTTCACTAGATGGAGAACTAAGCACAAGTGGACAATATACCCCATAAAACTGGATTCAAGCTAGACCCCATAAATTCAAGCTGTACATGCTTAGGAGTAGTGCCTCATGCATCTGGATCCTGGCTTTCTCAAATAATGAATGCTTCAGCAAAGGTTTGGATGAGTTCAAACATTGGAGTATTTATTTATTTATTTGATTTGATATGATTTTTATACCACCCATCTAGCCCGAAGTATTGAAGCACTGATATTTTTCTATACAAAAGGTAGAAAAATATATTCCTCTGTAATCCAAGTATTCATGGCAAAAATATTGTACACATGTTGTATGAATCCCAATTGTATACTCATGATAACTTTCAATCTTTAGAAATTAGTCAGGCTAAATTCCTGGGAGCTATATTTTCAGCACCACACTGAGTTCCTAATGTAGCTTTGCACCTAGATATTGGTCTAATCCAGGGGTCTTCAAAGTTTTCAAACAGTGGGCCATTCCACCACCACCCAGACACTACTGGGGGCCGGATAACAGTCCAAAAGCAGCTGCGGAGGCTTGCTTGCTCACAAAACAGGGGGTAGGTGAGGGGTTGCAATTGGTCCCAGGGGCCGGATTCAGGACCTTGGGGGGCCGCATCCGGCCCCGGGGCCTTAGATTGAGGACCCCTGGTCTAATCTGTATCGAAGCTTGTGCCAAAGTATACATGGAAAAAAATACTGGCTAAAACTTATCTTCTTACCAGTAGGAATTGCACCATTAATATTGTTGAATACTTTTCAATCTAAATGAAAAAGGCACCTGTCTAAAGAATTATTGTCTCTGGGATTTTGTTCCAATACCTTAATAGCAATGAATTACTCTAAAGCTAAATCAGTTGTTCAGAGAATCTGGGAGACTGAGTTACAAGAACATTTACATTTCCTGTGTAAATTTAGTGCTCACTTTTTCTTTTTAACTGACCGTCTGACTCCAGGATACAGCTTACCGGTACTGTCTAAAAAAACCAACAACACACAACAGACATCACTACATGTTTTAAAAATCTATTTATAATACGTATTTGAGTACAAAATTAGGTTTTATGGGATAACACCCCTCATATTGGTGTTTCTCCCCTTAAAAATAGTTCCAAGTTCACAACCACTTTTCTTCTCAGTAAAGAGGAGTGAAACATGAGCCAGTTTCCTGATTTGGCTCAAGACAGCCGGCTGACACCCCCATAGTCCATGCTGTTGACTAACTACTGACATATGTGAACTATTTAGGGCTAAAAGTAACTGGAATTTATCCAGCAGATCCCCAAAGTTCTTGCCTCAATAATGTCAAAAATGGATAAAATAAAAATAAAAATAAAAAGCACTGTAAAGTCCAGCTCAGCAGATGCAAGCAGTTTTACCAATAAAGCATGTTGGAAATGTGTTGCCATGACCTTTGCAAGACTTTATTACAAGAGGAACAGAATACAATAGTCAAGTATTTAAAACAACTCAGTTGGAAAACGTAATTGACACGAGGCAAGACAAATGAGTTCTTGGCTCGGCTCATCATCAGATGCGGCTCTTGCCTATGATTCAAGCTGCACTAAGGTTTTATCTGCTGCCCTTGCAGTTATCCGCCTACTGATGGCTACTAGTCACAATTACTAATATCATCTCTAGTATCAGGGGTGGATGCTTTTCAGTACCAATTTTTGGTGAACACTGAAGAGTGCTGTTTGGCCTGTTTGTGAGTTTTGATTGATAATTGTGAGAACAAGATACTAACCAAAACAGGCATCAGACCTAATTAAACAAGGCTCTTTTTATATTCCTGTACAGAAAAGTTTTACAACTGAACACATTGACTTGGGTATATAAAGGACTTAGTGATAACTTGCACTCGAAAATGAAGAAGTCCTAAAGCTTTCCTCGGAGATATCTCATATTTCACAGTTATAAAACTGTACAAAATGCACACCATAACTAGGCCTCTAATAGCCCTTCAGTGTGTATTCTGATCCTGATTATATATGACATATAAACCTTAGGAAAGGGAGTGATAGTATCTGAAACAAATATTCAAGAGCAGCTGTAAGCATTTCTACTATCAAGGGCTCTAAGACTGTAAGTGGTTCCACAGCTTCCTCTCTGGAGCACTGATGTTATATCCTCCCCAAAGGCAACTGATTCTGCTAGAGAAGAGAAAGCCTATAATATTTCAGCACAACCATCCCCAATTTTTCTGCAGTTAGCATTAACAGGAAAACCATGATGCTTCTGATTTTGTAAAAGGAAAAACATGAGAGGTTCTCTATTGGGAGAACCTTTCACTCAAAAAATGGGGGGGGGGAGAAGAAAAAATAATGAATAGAATTTTAAAATGTAATAACTGGTATTCTGGTATTTTGTGAGAAAGAGAAGAGCGCCCCTCTATCCACTTTAGTCATGCCCTGCATTATTTTGTACGTCTCAATCATATCCCCCTTCAGGTGCCTTTTTTTCCAGACTAAAGAGCCCCAAATGTTTTAGCCTTTCCTCATAAGGGACCCCCCCCCAGCCCAGTAATCATTTTAGTCACTCTCTTCTGCACCTTTTCCAGTTCCACTATGTCATTTTTGAGATGTGGTGACCAGAATTGTACACAATACTCCAGGTATGGCCTTACTATCGTTTTGTACAATGGCATTATAATGTTGGCTGTTTTATTTATTTATTTATTTCTGATAATCCCTAGCATGGAATTGGCCTTCTTCACCGCTGCCACACACTTGGTAGACACCTTCATTGAGCTGTCCACCAGCACACCAAGATCTTTTTCCTGACCCATTACGGATAGCTAAGAGCCCATGAGTTGATAGATAAAGTTTTGATTTTTTGCCCCAATATGTATTACTTTACATTTTCCTACATTGAAACACATTTGCCATTCCACAGCCCGTTCCCCCAGTTTGGAAAGATCCTTCTGGAGCTTTTCACAAAGAGACAGACAAATAAACTTGTACCAACCATCTGCACAAACCAGAGTTCCATAAAGAAGAACAAAGATGAAATGAATTGAATTATTCCACATCTAATCATCTGCATTGACCAAAACACTGGTATTGAGTATATGTGTTCATACTGAACAAGTACAGTCAAATTAAAAAACATAGATCTTATTTCTCTTTACTGTTTCATTATGCACAAAATCCAGCTAGCAAGAGCACTTCCCCTACCGTTCTGAACTTCATGTTCCTTGTTTTCCAGAGTTCAAAGCTAACTATGTTCCAAAAGTGCTATAAAATATTTCTGTTGATTAGCTTTGGATGGCAAATTTTAAAAAAGGTTTCCAAAATATTTAAAACGATGCTTTTGAATGGTTCCATATATTATCCAGAACCATTATTTTGTACTTAAACCACACTTATGTGATAGGCAATGATATGAACCCATGTCCCAGCAAGTAGAAATAGTGGAAGAAGTCTTTCATGGTCTGTGGAAGTCTTTCATGGTCTGTGGAATGTTTGTGAAATGGCTTGGTCAAAGGGACAAAAACAAACAACATAAATTAGCTTCAGACTAGAAAGAAATGTCGACTTTAGTTCGTTACAAATGACTGGTAATACAATTTTGAGTGTATAATTAATTGATTGAGAGCAACATTGTAATTCTACACAGTGATACTAATATATGCAAATTGTTTTCCTTAAAAATTAAAACTTGATTCCAAAGACACTCCACTTCTACACACTAATTTCAATGTCTATACATTGCTGAATTGTAGACAGGCAGGTCATATTAAAGTTTAAATATTTAAACTGGTCAATGATAGTCAAATAGTCAAGGAATAATCTCAAGTTCATTGTCAAATATGGATAGCCTTTGAGATAACCTCAAGTACATGCCGTGGCTTTCTAATGAGTTATTAACCTATGAAATAGATCTGAATTTTAAGCAAGCACTAGACCTGTTTTAAACAAATTAAAGATAATTATGCCGCATCATGAGATGTACTAGGCAGTCACATTGTGCATATATAAAAAATACATTAATAAACTGAACATTTTAATAAAAAAAAGTGAAGATTGGCCCTTCAAGACCTCAGAACTAATTGGAAATGATCTAGACTGCACATCTTGAATAACTTCCATTGGCAAATTTGGCAGTCTTTTTTCAACTACCTAAAATCCCAGTAAGTTATACACAAGCAGATGGCTCACCTACTTATTATCTTTTATCAGATGTAAGTGAGACATCATTAGGCAGGGCAAGTAATACTGTATAGCAATTTTTTAATTTTGTCAACCTGAATTTTTTTTTGATGAGCTTAACTGACTAACTTTGAGACAGTGTCCAGATTTTAAGTACTATAGTTCAATTAAAGGCCATTGATAATGATCATTAATGGGATCATTTCTTTGAACTTTGAAAAATTCTTTAGGAAAGGGTGATATCGAGGTGATATCTATTTTAATGAACAGTCTCTAGAACCAAAAGATTATTCAAGCATCAGTAACTATTTGTTAAACAGCCTGCACAATCAATTAACAGCCTGGCCAACTAAGATTATGCACCTAGTGACAACCAGTGAATTGCTCAGATTTATCACAGAACAAAGCTCCAATAAGTAATATTTATCTGTGAATCTATTAATTACTATATTTATTCATGTTATCAACAGACCCTAACATCGAAGATAGTAGATTTCTGTTTGTACATGTTTAACTATTTGCAACTAATCCAACATCACCTATTTTGTACAGTGACAATCATCTATGATAAACAGGAAATTTTATTATTTAGAGTCTATTGAGCTATAGGGATTATTGTGATTCAGACATATCTCCTTCCCTCAAGTTATTTTCTATTGTCCTGCCATTAGAATGGAGTCAAACTCTTCTAAGAACACAGAGAGCACAGAGAACACCCAGAGCACAGAGACAACTCCCAGTTCCATGAGCTCCTTGCGCTCTGAATATGCCGGCCACAGAGTCTGACAAAACATCAGGAAGAAAAACTTGCAGAACATGGCCAAAGAGCCCGAAAAACTCACAACTGCTATCTTCTAAGAACACCTGTCGTTTTAAATCAATTGGTCCTTGTTTCATTTTTTTTATTTCTAGTTCTTTTTCTAATAATTGTTTTGTTCAAACAAGTATGCAATGACATACACAAATTAAGCCATACATTATTAATATAAATGATGGTGTTTGGGTTCTGTTAAACTAAACTCTTATAATGGGGGTCAGAACATGAATGCATGCAGAATACGTGAAATCAACAAAATTCCAAAACCTTAAAAATAGTAAAATAAATTACTGTTATTAAAATATATATTATATCATGTTGAAGATAAAACTTGTGCCTGTGTGGTAATGCACTGCCATTAAGTTAATTCCAAGTAATGGAGTTTCAAGACATATAAAATATTTAAGGGGGGGGTGTTTATCCTTGTCAACTCCCCAATAAGTTTCCAGATCCAACCAGGGATTTGAATTTCTGTCTCCTGAATCCCAGTCCAACACAACTTAGTGTAATAAATTGCAATGCAGCATGATCATGAAATCAGTGTGGATTGAACAAGGCAACTCTTCCATAACTTTTATAGATTTTAATGGGCCTACTCTAACTGCAAGTTACTATGCTAAAGTAACTTACCACTGGAGTGGTGGAACAGAGGAATTGACTCAACAAATATCCATTGATTATTATTCTATGCTGGCTCTCATGTAAAACCTATAGCACAAGGATGGCGTATTCAGATTTTCAAACTAAAAACACCACATTTATGCATTCTGGGACTATAGGCACCTTGCTAACACCTGAATGTGATGCATTTGGGAGTAAGGCCTAAGTTGAAGAGCTCTGAGACTTAGATGGGTCAATTTCTATCTAAGTGTCCTGTTCAAAAATAAAGCTGCCATCTAATGCCGGGATAGTAATGGGACACTTGGACACTTCAAATTTGCATCTTTCCCCCAGATGCATGAGATTCAAAATAATTCCTCAGTTCAAAACATGTTCACCTTAATAAAAACTGATTCCTGTGCATTTTTACATTTTCTGTTAACTTTATTTTTTATTTATTTCTTGCTCATGTTTTTTTCTCATTTCCCCCCATTACTGCAATGTTGTATGCAACTAGCTGCTGCACATGACCTCGTTGAAAGTAATCTGTTCTTTGAACATTTGCTTATCACACAGTGGCCAAAATCCTATACATTCCTGTAAAGCCATTGTGGTAATTTTCAGCAGGAAATTACTGCAAGTGAAGAATTTAGTGGAGGCATTTCCTATCACATATTGGTGTTTAATAGGATATGCCTGTGCCAGCTTCTTAAAATCTGGTGATTTGCTATTGAAATTAATGTTAATGGCTAATCAGTTATGCTACTTATGCTGTTAATTAGCAGGATTTCTGGTAATGCCAGGAAAATACATCTGGGTTATTTATGTCTTTTTAGAGACTGTAAAATTATGGACAGGTGAAGCACCCCAAGAGTTACTTTGGAAGCTTTTTGATAAACAAATGCCAAATAAATATATAAATCTCAAGGATTGTGATTCAGTACATTCATGGCTATCTGGGGCATATGTGACGCTGAAAGCTATGATGCTGCCCTCTAAAAGGCTCCATGTATGGATACCTCTGGTGAGCAATATGCCACTGAAGAGGCCAATGGGAAACAAGAGCTTTTGACAGAGATTTCCCCTTGCTTTAAGGGCTCTCTGGCCACGTTTTTCCAGCTGTGGACATCCAAGCAGCCCTGCTTCTATCAGATCACCAAGTGCTTTTGAAAGGCTTTCACTTCCAAAGGTTAGTTACTAATGACACTATAATCATACAAAATTAGTCGCAAGACTTGTTGAATGTTTAACACAGCCCACCAAATATGAGCAGCCAACACCAACATTCAAACAATATCAGATATTCAGTACATCAGTATTCCAAATATGGCACCTGTTTTTTTCCTTCTAGATTAGGAGATAACTGAGGGTACAGCACTTTTATGCCCCCACTACCCTGTTTCCCCGAAAATAAGACCTACCCCAAAAATAAGCCCTAGCAGGATTTTTATGCATTTGTTAAATATAAGCCCTACCCCAATGATGGTCATGGCAAACTTGCCTGTCGCTCGCTCCTTCGCTGCTGCCCCCTCGCTCGCCCCTCGAACCCAGGATGGTGCATTGCCTGCCTTGCTGCCCCCCTCTCTCGCCGTCCTCCTGTCTCCGTCAGGTGCTGAGTGGGAGTGGGAGTGTGTTGCCTCTCAGCCTGTGCCGCCCACTGCGGTGATCTCGGCTGGATGCTGGCAGTGGGAGTGGAAAGAGGCGTGCGTGCACATGCATATTTGGGTCTGGTTTTTGTGTGTGTGTGCCCTAGCGCATGTGTGCTAGCATGCACATGCATGTTGCACCTCCTGTCCTGGGCAGCGCTGTATAAAACCTGACACCTATTCCCCACCTCCCAACTGGGGGTAGGGAGAGACGAAGGGGAGGTTGCTCGCAAATAAGACATCCCCTGATAATAAGCCCTAGTGTGTTTTCTTGAGAAAAAAATAAAGACAGTGTCTTATTTTCGGGGAAAACACGGTAGTACACTTTTTGGCAAGTACACAGACATAAGTTTTAAAAATGCAACTATAAGGCAAATCACAATTCTACACATGGAGGGCAATTTCTCACAAAACGTTTATGTGAGACCACTTGGAGGTAAAAAGGCTGGAGATCATCCCAGTCTTTTTCCTCTCTTACATGTTCAGTGAATCTGGAAGCCATTTTTAAACAGATATATTTAAAACACCATTTTGACATGTCCTGACAACTGCCACAGCAAAATGATATGTGCTTAAGAATACAATATCTGCACACTTATCTTGGAATAGGTTCTACTGAACACAGTGGGATCGACTTCTGAGTATATAAATAGACAGCTACACAACCCTATGTAAGTATACTGCCAGTAATTGCCACTGAACTCTGGAACATACTTTTGAATAAACATGCAATTCCAACAGGTCTGAATCATTTCCATTTTACTATATTCACTATACATTTATTTGCCTGCCTGTCTCTCCTTATATTCAATACTTTGCCTACTGCCTCACTGGCAAATGTCCTCGAGTCAGATAACAAACATAAAACAAACAAAAATGATGTTCTTCTACAGTGTGAAACTTTATTTTGTAACCCACAATGTTCAGCTATAAAATGGTTGAATAAAACTAATATTAACAACTAAATTTATTCCATCAGATTCTGTGTTTTTGACAGCAGTATCACTAGTTCATGAAGGATATATTTTTGTTAAACCTATAAGAACCTCAAGTAAACAAGAATGCTAAACTGTGGTGATCATTTAAGTATTTTTACTTCTCTGACCCCTGTTATATTTGAGCAGAGCACCCTAGGGAGTGACCAGGAAAAATGAGGTCAAAATGTCTAGAACAGGCCATTATTACGAGGACTGTTATTAGAATACTGGTACAAAATATCATTTTCTACTATGAAAAAAAATTACTGTATGTTAATTTCCACACCTTTATTTTTGACTATTCTAGTCATAGAATAACTGCAGGCCATAGTTCATATAGTGCACAGTGTGGCACGAACAGAGTGAATGAAATACAGCACATCAGAATGAAACAATAGCAGAAGATACAAGCAAGACATGTTAGAGCACATTTCCTTCTGCATATTTATTAAATATAGGGAAATAATAAAGGGGTCATGAATGTGAAATTTCACAATTATAAAGTGATCCTATAAAGAGGTAGTAAACAAAGTTGTATACGCAATGCGAAACACCATTTCATTAATGACGACACAGTTATCTCCATAGCTATTGTGCTTCTAGTTTCTTTAGTGTGCATGTTCTGAAGATATTGGGACTAACAGAAGAAGTGAAATGTGTTTATGGCATGAACATTTGCCTTGTCATTCCTGAAATGGAAAGCACTTAGTAAACAATGTTGTTGCAATGAAATATAGTACAAACAAAAATGAAAACAATTCAAGCTCCTTTTCCCAACATTTGTGCAGAAGACTTATATAAAAAGACTCTTGTCAAATAAGTTTAAATGCCTGTGTTTGCAGACCATATGCTGCAAATCATAAAAATTTTTTTTTGCTAAATGCAGATTATAAAGATCTACAAAATTTGGGAATGATGATTGTTCTGATGCAAATAATATCTTATTTAAAATGTTTGCTAGTTATACTTAAACAGGAAATGTGGTGACATATGATGTATACAAACTTAAATGGCCTTGTTTTACTCTGGTTTTCATTAAAGTATTATGGGCAAACCCGGAAGGTTTTAAGACTTGCTCTTGCTACAGAATTCTGATTTTTTTTTAAAAAAGAATTAAAATATCTGCTTAGAGCATTGTACCAAGAAAACAAAAGTCAAGTGTCTCATTTTACATCAAAACAAGACAACAATATTTTCTTAATACTCTCCACCTCTCCAAGTCATTTCCTGTGGTTTTCCTCAAAATCTACCACTATCAGCCTAAACAGCAAGGTCAGCATTGCATGGGAGCAGATGTACAATGGGAATTTTAGCATACATTTAAATTGAAGCATGACTAAACCCATCACTTAACCATAGTGGGCAAGCAAATCAAGTGGGTTAGAAAACGGAATAAAGAAAAGGCTCTACTTCTTGGATAGAGTACAAGTAGAACATTCTGATTCCTTTCTACCTAACAAAAAAGATCTGTTACTTTATACTCGATTAATTAACATAGAAGATAAAGGCACAAGAACACCTTTTCTTTTTAGTGACTTATTTTTTCTAGAACATACAGTCTACAAATGCAATATAAGGTTTGAAACCTTCTTTATACATGAATACTACCCATATAAAAAGCAAAGGGAGAAATTATATACAGTGGTACCTTATATAAAGGAATTAATTCGTTCCCAATGAAATTCTATTAAGCGAATTGCACTTTATACAAATTTCCCATAGGAATGCATTGAAAACAGAGTAATCCCTAATCGCGACCATTTTTATGTTGTACAGATTTGCCTCATAGGTGATTCTGTTAAGCAAATTTCCTCTATTTCCAGAATGTTTTATGTTGTACAGATTTTATGTTATACAAACCGTTTGTTATACAAGGGTCCACTGTATGTAATATGGACAAAAGGTGAAAATCTGGGTTCAAATTGCCATGCTACTGTGGATCCAAATAAGCAGACATGGTCTATTTCTTCATTCTACTTTAGCTTCAAATCACAATTATTTTCGGGGGGAGGGGGGAGGTAAAATCCTGAGTGAACAAGATAACATTAATAATAGTTGTGTGCCATCAAGTAAATTCTGACTTCCAGCAACCCTTTCCAGAGTTTTCTGGGTACAGAATACTCAAAAGTAGTTTACTATTGCTGCCTTCTAGGAGCGTCTGGGACTGTGTAGCTTGCCCAAGGCTGTATAAATTGTTTTTTTGAGATGGACAGTGGAGAACTCCCAACCTCTGGCTCCATGGTCAAAGACCAAATTTACTAAGCTATCCAACCTTTCTAACTAGATATTCAATCAAGGAAAAGAACACCTATAATATAAATGTACGCAGCACAAATTCACACCTTTTTTCACAACCCATACACTAGAGAAACTCAGAGCTACCCACTGCATTTGCACATGGCAAAACAGATTTGTGTAATTTGTGTTGCAGTTCAGCAAGGCAATTTATGCCTGGCTGGCTGCTTTGTAGCCCTTTTTCTATTGTCATGCCAGAGGGGCTATTAGGACTATTGTATTGGGAGGGTGGGTGGATCATACTGTTGTTTTGAGTGTGATAATATAAAAAATGTATACACAATGAAAAATGTATATCACAACGAGGATCCCTATTCATCTAGGAAGGAGTGGTTTATTTATTAATGAATCTCCTACCCAAAGTTTAAATTTCTGATTATTTCATGAAGCTAAACACTACCCTTGGGTATTGTATTTGTTTCACCTAAGAATTCTGAGACACAAGACAGATTAAATCACAATGAAATACATTCTTCTGTACTATCTTAAATAAACAATTTAACTGGTTAGTTACAATTTAATTTAATTTCACTTCTGTCTTGTCTCAGAGTGACATAAATGCAGCAATTCAGAGAATGGGAAGGAATGAACCCAGTTCAGAAACAATGGACTTATGTTTTTTTTACCTTATATTTGAAATAATACAAAAACATTTACAAACCTTAAAATTTCATGGAGCAATAGCTTCTTGAGAATGATGTAATTTCTCACCTCAAAAGCAAAACAAGATTTGCTATTGTTGGGAAGGGGGCAAAAGTATACCTGATACCCTTCACTCCTTTATATCACTCAACTGCTTCTTTCTATTTAATGTAAGAAAGTTTAAACCTTGGATAGGCAAAGAGAGAGATGCAGTTAGGCACCATTTGCAGGCAAGAGCATGTGTTACCTCATTCAACTTGTTTGTGGCCTTGGTTCATTATATTTCTTAGTATTCCAGTATTAATGGAATCAACCCAATAATTTGCATTACTGAGGTTTTTAACAACTTCAATTATTCAAAACAATGTTGACTATCTCACATGTATACAGTGGGACACTGCATACCAAAACAGATACCTTTTACAGGTTCAGACCATTCAGCCTCTATAAGCAAGAGAGCACAAAAATCCTAATAAATGCTGTCTTGATTGTACAGTTCAGGAAATAAAGTTAGAACATACAGGTAAGCAGAGATTGTAAATAATACATGTAAATTCACATTATGAGTAACATTTGTTTCTTAATGACCAGAATTTTGTGTTTACAGGTCCAAGCCTGACATCATGATCAGCCATTGCCTTTTGTCTTGAATTTAAAGGTTTCCTATTCCCACTCACCTTGCCTATTTAACTTATATGCAGAGTACATCATATGAAAGGCAGGTCTGGATGAATCACAAACCGGAATTAAGATTGCCGGAAGAAATATCAACAACCTCAGATACGCAGATGATACTACTCTGATAGCAGAAAGTGAGGAGGAATTAAATAACCTCTTAATGAGGATGAAAGAGGAGAGTGAAAAAAATGGGCTGAAGCTCAACATAAAAAAAACTAAAATCATGGCCACCGGTCCCATCACCTCCTGGCAAATAGAAGGGGAAGAAATGGAGGCAATGACAGAGTTTATTTTCTTGGGCTCCTTGATCACTGCAGATGGCGACTGCAGCAACGAAATAAAAAGACGCCTGCTTCTTGGGAGGAAAGCAATGACAAACCTAGGTAGCATCCTAAAGAGCAGAGACATCACTTTGCCATCTAAGGTCAGGATGGTCAAAGCTATGGCTTTTCCAGTAGTGATGTATGGAAGTGAGAGCTGGACTATAAAGAAGGCTGGTCGCTGCAGAATTGATGCTTTTGAGCTGTGGTGCTGGAGGAGAGTCTTGAGAGTCCCCTGGACTGCAAGGAGATCAAACCTACCCATCCTGAAAGAAATCAACCCCGAATGTTCACTGGAAGGACACATTTTGAAGCTGAGGCTCCAGTACTTTGGAGAGAGGAGTCCTTGGAAAAGTCCCTGATGTTGGGAAAGATTGAAGGCAAAAGGAAAAGAGGACGGCAGAGAATGAGATGGTTGGATGGTGTCATTGATGCAACCAATATGGATTTAACCAAACTCCCGGAGGCAGTGGAAGACAGGAAGGCCTGGCGAACTCTGGTCCATGGGTTCACGAAGAGTCGGACACGACTGAACAACTGAACAACAACAAATTTCCACTCTCACTTCCCGGGGTTTCCTAGGAATCTCCTTCAACCTGGACAAGACTTTGGGGATGAGAGAAAAACCCTTAATGTCTAAAAATTGCTAATACCAATCTTGTCAGTGGGGAAAGAATAGGAAACATTTAATTAAAGATTAAATGCTGGTGGCTTACATGTGCAGACCTCAACCAACAGGATTCTGGCCACTGGAAACTGAATTTGGAGAAACGTTGGCTTTAATTTCCCAGTTTTAGTAATTTTAGCCCTTCATAGTATATATTACCTTCTCAAATACCTTGAGAAGAAATATCGTACTTGGAAATGAAAAAATTAAGCAAATGAATAACATTTTACTTTTTTGAATAGCATTTTAAAACTCTGAAGATGATGAGGAACAGTTGTTTTTATTTAAAATTGAATGGTTATCTCTGTATTTATACATATTTGCAGAACCTTGCTGGAGCCAAATGAAATTCTGTATAGACACACAGTCTGGGCAGTTGAGTTGCACAATGAAGAACAGAACAATTCTAAGAATTCTAATTCTATTTTCCTTCACATAGCCTTTGCTTTCTAATGTCCTCTAACTGCCTGAAATAGAAGATCTAGTCTTGAGGGGAGTTTCTCTTGAAAATTTAATTTTGATAAAGCATTATCACCTTTCAGACACATGGATGCTTCTGATGATTAGAAAATACTAACAGCATTTACAATGTCTTATATTCAAATCAGTACCTTGAAGCTTGAGTGGAAAAACTTGTTGTTTCAGATCCTGAATTTCAATTGTGTGTGTGTGTGTGTGTGTGTGTGTGTGTGTGTGTGTGTGTGTGTGTGTGTGTGTGTGTGAGAGAGAGAGAGAGAGAGAGAGAGAGAGAGAGAGAGAGAGAGAGAGAGAGAGAGAGAGAGTTTGCACTTCAGCAGTGGGCATGCCTAAGAGATGAGTAAGAACCCCAACAAATAAGGGATAATGGTTGATAAGATGTAAATCTTATCAATTTGCTGCAGAGAAGTAGCATCATCCGGCCATGCGTAGCCTGAATACATTGACTATCTTCTTAAAAATAACCCCTAGTCCACATTCTTCCCGAAACCAGTTGCACACAAAACTAGAACTCTGGCTCTGGAGAAAATCTTTCCAGGCAGCAAGACAGTGGTACTAGTCATCTGCACACCGAGCTCTATGCTAAACCTTCCATGGTTGCAGACCAGTGTCCATGTGTCCATGGAAAATCATGTTAGGCTTTGAACAGCATCTCAACTCAAAACACATCAATGTCTGACCACATTTCGCAACACGGTGAAAGTACAAAAGCATAGGTCTGCTACTTAAGAGATGTTTTGGGGCAACATTTCTTCTGTTTTATAATCCAACTACCAAAGGATAACTTTTTAAAATTTCAAATCAAGATTCAACATACATTCAATTACATCCAAAAATGTTTTTATGATTCTCTTCAACCTCAAGATATAAAGCGAATATGAGAATGTGAAACTGTTGAAAATTAAATGGCAGTTTTCCACACAGATGGTGCATGTAGATAAGAATAGTAAGAAGAAGTACTGGCACCAGCAAGGTGGGGATGGAGCAGAGATTTTGTGTCATACCTTAGGAGTACCATCTTCTAGCGTTAGCACATCTCATAAATGTGTTTATCTATTTCCTTATATTGTTTCTTTTGGCAACAGACAACCCAGTAAAATGAAACTGTGTTGTATAAACCTGATTTATATAAGCCATAGCCATATTTTGTTTCCTATTCCCATTTCCCATCCCCAAGATTCCTGGGCTCTCTTAGGATCCCTTTGATCCTGGGCAAGCCTTTGGGGAAAGAGGGATGGGAGTCTTAAAGATCTAAATATCACTTCTATTGGTCCTGGACATATATGATTCCCCCCCTCCCCCCCGCATCCTACTGCCCGCCTCAAGATCTCCCCAGGACCAAAATGATCCTAAGATTGCCTAGGAACCTTGAGAGTTGAATAGGAAACAAAATAGTGTTTCAGCTGATGGCCATCATGCTCACTTTACATTATTTGATTTCAGTCACTCTTGCCAAAGACAAACAAGGAGCCTAATGGTAATTAAGTATGACAATATTTGGAATCATGTTCCACAGCAGTATTCAAATATTATTTGAAGAAGAATAACTTCATCGTGATTCTAAACAGTTGCTCCAAGGAGCCTCCCTATAGATTTCTTCACAAAATCTGCCTACAAGTGGCAGTTATAGTTGTTGGCTGCCAGTTAATATTGACAAGTAGGCCCATGTGATTATGAAATTAGAAAACTCAGCACTAGACCGTAGGGCTTTAACTTAATATGGAGTGGGATCTTACAGCTGTGTCCCTCTCACAAAATCATTTTACAGTGAAAGAAAGCTACTTCCTGTCAGTTTAGTGACTCTTTCACTCACAGAGATTCCATCTCATTTGTAGTAATTCTGAAACACCAATGAAATACATCAGTGTGCATATTCCAAGAATGTATTCAAAATTTTAAAAAGTCTTCAGTTTTTGATGCTGAATGATTATGAATAGCCTTTTGTTCTGAAGAGTTCAAGATAGATATCTATAACTCTTTTTGTTGTGGAGATAAGACCAGCCTTGTCTCATTAACCGCCATTTCAAAGGAAGATTCACAGTAGTTTGACTTTTGATTTGTGAGGCAACTCACTCGACCACCTGCACAAGATACGAGCTGTTACTGAGCTTGCTTTGTACCATTTTATGAACACAGCAGGCATTTAAAACAAAAACAAGCAGATATGTGAATGCACTAATTTACAGGGGAAACGTTCAGTCAAAAATATGGCTTCTGTAATAATCAGGCATGTAAAGTACATATATTGTTCACAGATTATATTATTAAGCAGAACACATGGCCAGAGGTCTCCAACTTCCTATAGTGGGCACAACAGTTTGTGTTAAAAATGAGAATGTGAAATAGATAAACAGATTATCCACCAGCCATTGTAGAGACACAGAGAAAATCAAGATAAAACTAAACATATAAAATTGCCAAAATTAAATTACAGCAATTTAAGACTCAATAGAGTACAGAGGATTGCCCTATCTTAACAGTAGTTTCTAAAAATGTGGAGATTTGACTGTTACCAAATATCCCTCATCTGTAACGAGAATGGCACAGTAAAATAAGATAAACCTAATATTTCAGAGATGGGAGTAAATTTAGTTCTCATATCAGAGGGAAAGTAATGAATGCACCCACTTTTTTCTGAAGTCCTGTTTCAATTTAATAAAAATAAAAGCTTTGACCTGTCTGCATACCATCCCCAGGCACCTTTCTCTGAAGAGATCAGAATGTATGCCTTCAAGAGACATTTAACAACTTCTAATGAAAAATATCTATGTAATAATTCCTATTCTACGAAAATTAAGAAGGCGTTACATTAAATTCGGTGTCAAGAAGATCTGTCACAAACATAACAATTGCTGGCCATTCAGCCAAATTTTATATCATCAAGGAAAACTTGACTAACAGTTGGCCAAATTCTGCTATGCATAAATTGCTTGTTCATATTGCAACGGTTTGTAGCATCACTTTGCTGGCTTGAAGATTTTTATGGAGCACACAGATGTGCTTCAGGGTATGTATTTCTACTTTGGCATATTGCTGTGTATTTTGACATGCTCAAGCCACAAACTACAATCTCCTTGAAGGCTGTAACCTCTTAATGATACTAAGCATGTCTCAACGAACAGTGCAACCACAGGGGTTAGATGATATTTAACCCAGCGTGCTATATCACATTCTTTGTGCATGTTGTCTGAATGAACTAGCATAGAGAAGTATCCACTGGGACCCTGCTCCTTCTGTAGGGGTGTAACTGTGATTTGCTTAATGGTATTTCCAGCTGTACAGATGGTCAAGGTTGATGAAAGAGAACAAATAATTCCAGATGATATAGAAAGGAAAAATACTGAAAACAAGCATGGATACATTTGGAGAACAATGCATAAGCATACTTAGATCATAATTACAGGGGAAAATAAAAAATTAGGAATAAATCTCGCATGCTGTCCAACCAAACTTCATATTTCATACTTCAACACAAATGTAATGTGATCTCAATAAAATCATTACATGTCAATTACCTTAAAAATTAAATAAATTTAAGGTAAGTGCTGGATTCAGGGTAGAGATGTGAAGGCCTGGGAAAAACAGTGAAAAATTAGGAAATGAACTGTCCCCCCCCTTTTTCCCCTGAAGCCTTTTTGTTTTGTTTTTCTGAAAAATGCAAAAAGAAAAAAATGATTATGGAAATTTTTATTTGAACATGATGAATAAAATATTTTAAGACAGGGTGTTCAAATATTTTCCAAATCATTTCTAAAAAAATATCATTGAAACTTAGTCCCACTTCCTTCTATACATTTCCCCCCTCTTCAATTCTTTTTATGAGAATGAGGTTTTTATTTTATTTTTATTTAATACTGTGGAGAGGAAATATGAATCATTGTTAATTGTGGATTTTTAAACATTGTTTTGTAGAGGGCTTTTTGTTCCACATGAACTAGTAAACAGTTCAGGAGATTGTTACTCCATTTGTTACAATTACAAATAAATATTATTTAAAAAGTAAATTCTGTTTGTAATAATTGTTTGGATACATTATATTGTAATATGCTAGTTGTGATAATTATTTGTCAAGTCAAATTGTCCAGAGTAATATTTTATGTTCCTAAAGTACCAGAATGACTTTCAAGCTGTAAAAGAGTGGGGAGTGCTAATATAGCATTTTTTAATTTTTTTGAAAATTTCTCTCCCCCAAAAAAAAGGGGGAAAATGGTTTTCTCTGAGCTTCAAAATTTCCTGAAATTTTACATCTCTAACTCAGGGAAATGTGAATTTGTGTAGAGTGGAGTCCTCCTGCATTTGCCCAATTATTCAGGTGGAACATGTGACTGGCTGCAATAGCTGCCATAACAAAATTGGGTGAATCTACTGGGGACACCCAATGAGAATGTAACTGTTTTTCCACTTCCACAAGACATTTTTAGAACAAGCCTTTAAATCAGTTACTAGTTTGAGCTCTAACTCAATAATAAAACACTATTTAAAAATAAGACTAAAACCCAATAAAATTAATGTGATCAGCAAACACTAATTATGATGTACAGTATATGCCAATCAGATATTCAGTTACCAAATGTATCACTTTAAACTACTACTAAATGCTCTACTATTTAAATATATTTAAATTACTTTTTATGCTCTATATTAAAATCTGAGGCAAAATGATCTCTTTTACTTAAAAATTGCCTTTTAATGAAATATGATATTGTATAAATTTATTTGCTTAAAATATTTTTACCCTGCCTTCCTCCTTGAAAAGGACCCAAGGTGTCTTACATAATTAATAGATTATATGAACAGATTAAAAACAATGAACATACAAAGACATCTTACATCATTAAAGGGCAATATCTAAAGCTTAAAAAGCAATAAGTATACAAATGCTAAAAAGGATCGAACAAGTACAACTGTAAGAAATGGTAAACTACAGCAAAACTAAAAACACATTCAATAGCAGAAAGGCACAGCAACAATCCATTTAAACCCCCCCTCAGGAAACCAGCTGTTGAGGGAAAGCTGGTACAGTGGTCCCCTTCCCTTTCGCGGTTCACATACCGCGGTCCCGCTATATTGCGGGACCACAGTACCGGAAAGGGCTTTGACGGAGGGGGATCGCACACTGCCCGCCTGTGCCTCCCAGGAGGTCTGGGCAAGCGGCGCGCGATGGCAAAGGGGCTTTGGACTGCAGAGCCCAGGGCTGAGCTCCATTGCTGAAGTCCCTTTGGCCGATCGCGCACTGCCTGCCTGGAGCTCCCAGGAGGTCTGGGCAAGAATCGCGCGATGGCAAAAGGGCTTTCGGCTTTGGAGCCCCAGCACTGGGCTCCATGGCCAAAATCCCTTTGGCCGATTGCGCGCCGCCCGCCCGGATCTCCCGGGAGGCCTGCGCAAGCAGCGCACGATTGCAAAGGGACTTCAGCCACAGAGCCCAGCGCTGGAGCTCCACAGACAAAATCCCCTTTGCATCGCTCCTCGCCACCTCCGGCCCCTCCGAAAGGCCTGGGAGCCACGCAGGGGGGCAGTGGGATGTGATCGCATGGCTCCCCGCTGCCCCCGGACCCCTCCGAAAGGTATGGGAGCCGCGCAGGGGGGCTGCAGGGTACGATCGCATCACTCCCTGCCGCCCCGGCCCCTCCAAAAATCCTCGGAGCAGTGGGGGGGTGGCAGGGTGCGATCGCATTGCTCCCCGCCACCCCCGGCCCCTCCTGATCACTCCGCCCCACCCGACCCGCTTCCACATATCGCGGATTTTCAGGCATCGTGGGTCGGGTGGGTCCCTAACCCCCGTGATCAGCAGGGGGTTACTGTAGCAGAATAAAAGCAAAGATGGGGCCTTCTGTGAGAGGGCACTCCAAAGTATGAGAGCAGCAACAGAGTAGGGTCTCTACTGTGTCCTCACCAAATGCCCCTGTGAAGATAGTGGGATCAAGAGCAAAACCTTTCCTGCTGATCTTAACACCCATGCAGGTTCATAATGGGAGATATGGTTCTTGAGGTAGCTTGGACCCAATTCATTTAGAACTTTATAGATTAGAATCAACACTGAATGGTGTCTGGAAAAGGTTCAGCAGCCAGTGGAGATGCTTTAACAGGGAGGATATTTGATCCCTGTAACCAGCTCTAGCCACCAATCTGACTTATATGAAAGAAATCATTCTGTTAAACAAGGAGGATAGATATCAGTATATAAGATATATATTTAAAAATAAATTTTTCCTGTCAAATGAAATTGATATAGTTCCTTATCCCCAAGATAACTGTATTCTTTTATTTGAATCCTCTCAAAGGTTTACTTGTTTTCTGGTTGGAATGACTAATAATGAAATATGTTTACCCATAGGAATTGTACTGACATTACATTAAATAGTCCAGATGTTTTGTCTATTATTTCAGGAAAAAAACCCTACCAGTTGAAAGAGGAAAGAATGTTTTCCTCCCTATTTACACTGCAATACTAAGCTTGCTAGTCAGAATATAAAAATCCAATGAGGTTTTTCTTTTTTATACTCTTTTACGTAGTTGGCATCTTTCATTTTGATGCCATTCTCTCTATATCTCTCTATTCCACCAAATCTTATTTGGATATAGGGCAAGAACTTTTAAAATGTTGCAGTGCACACCTGTAGTTGTGCACTCTGCTCTGTCTGTACCTACATCTAATCTCATTCAGAATATTAGGCGACTTAATGGAAGTATAAATAAAACTGAGGTGGAAAAGGTAAGTATAAAGGAATACATGGTTTCTGGAAGCCTAGGCAGGAATGAAAATCACGCCAATTGCTGGACATAATATAAGAGAAGGAATTTGGTCAACTATACTGCTGGATAAAGCAGTCTTTATTCATGCATATATTAGTAGTAGTCAAAAAGGTGTTGGCATTTCACCCAATTTATCACCTGAGTGTTGAATGCATATTGCCCTTTTTTCATCAACCAGAGCTCCAACCCTTATCCTGGTTAAAATTAAAATTGAAAAGACATCCTTTGTAGAGGCTGATGTATTCACCAGCCTCCTAACACTTTGTGTGTAACTATTTTCAAGATTAAAATTATCAAAAGGGGAGTTATCAAGTGTGATGCATTACTAAAGGAAAATTTTCAAAGTTCAGAATGCATCAGGTTCTGTAAGATATCTCAAATAAAACTGGTGAAGATAACATGTTATTGAGTGAATGATAACATTTTACTTTTTCTCTCTGTCCTTGTCTCTTGCTAAACTAATGAAATCCACAAATGTTTCTATGAATGGGTATCTATAGTGTATTGCATTTTGCACCAGTCCTTCCTAATTGCATAAGAAAGTGCAGACATTTATTAAATATCTTTTTATTCAATAGTTATTCATATTTTAGAAACATGTCATGATTATGTAACAGTAAAAGGAAGAAATCTTTTCCTTAGGTTCCTAAAAATTCTATAATTTATTTAGCTTTCAAGGAGGTCACCATGTTAGTTTTTTTAGCACATATTGTGACCCCACCTAAATTACTGTATCACATTGAAGAATAACTGATTTAATTTATATTTGAACTACCAGTTAAAGAAAATGTTCAAGATCTTTGAATTCTGCCAACTGAGGCAAGTATGAAAATAACTGCAGTGATAAGTATGATAGCAATTGTCCTGGCAATGACTATCCAGTTGTATATGACACTTAACAGACATATAAACTGTGGGAACCTTTCTTTAGAGTATGCTTTTCAGGGAAGTTTCAGTGCAGTGCACATACTCCTGACTTTTGCCAACATGGCATATCTGGAAGGAAGTGACCTATTTCCCCTTTTTGCTTTTAGGCAGGGCCAAAGGGCTAAAGTGCACACTTCCTATTAGAACCAATGTTTTCATTAATGCTCCAATGTGTATTTGTCAACAACAGATTAGAGAATAAAATCTATTGTCAACAATAAATTAGATAATAAAAGGAAGGCTTCTGAGATGAACATGTCAGTCCTTTGTCTGTGTGTCTTTTTCAACTGGCTCTGAGAAAACAGCATTTCTGTGTTCATGTGTGTGTTTCCCATCCTCCTTTCTGTAATCAAGATCAGTTCGGCTTTGGAACCTTTCCAGTGAACCCCCACAACAGACCTCATAAACCTCTACAGACACTGTTAAATTCCCTCCCTGCCCAGCCAAAAAACACACACTTCAAAACAAGATAAGAACTATATTTTTTCATTTGTGAAATGATTCTGAAAGCTATAATAAAGATTTGTGGAAATATGTCTAAGATGCTCAAACAGTCAACAAAATCTGAGTTCTTTTTCCTATACACTCAGACATGATTTTAAAATGATCAGCTGTGATTACATGAGTGTAAGAACGACAAGGACCTATCCCAGTCATATGTGTTAACAGCTTGTTTGTTCAAGTTATCCAACTAATATTAAAACAGGCATTCATATTTTCCTCATCACAGCACACAAAGCATATTACTGGTACATTCTACTATAAGATTCTTCCCCACTTCAGAAAAGCAAATGTGAAGAATTGAATCCCAACCTCTCCATCCATGTCCTCTTAGTTTCAAATCCTCTCCCTCTGATTTCTATCCACCCTATCAAAATGCAGTTGGGCAGAGGAAATAAGTAACAGGTATTTAATAATCCACAATTAGATGCAGCACAAGCTACAAATGTACAAATTGTACAAATGTACAATTCAGCAATACTCCGCTAGGACACAAAAAAGTGAAGTAATTGTCGCCCAAGTTATAATGGTAATGCAATTCACCAATGCCCCAGAAATTGCAAAAGAAAAGAAAAGAAAAGAAAGACTACTTGGTTGAAAGTAACTAATTTTTAAATAGTTATTCCAAGTTCTGATAAGGGACAGCATTTCATTTTAAGGTAAAAGGTAAGTCTAAGGCAAAAATCAGATTTTTTTAATGAGTCTCCCTAGTAAGTGGATTCTCCCTAGTGGGAGTGGAGTCTCCCTAGTAGGCCTGTAGAATATAATGGTAAATGCTTTCACACACTTTCAGAACGAATCAGCAAATTCAAAACACACAGCAAGTTTTCCTCACTTCAACTCATCTACATTTTTTCAACAAAGTAATTGGGTGAAATAAAACTCTCTCCCCCTCCCCATACTCACAGTTCAGCAATTAAGTGAATATCTGCATGGTATCTAGAAGTAAGCAGTGTCAGGAAGAACCCAACTGCCACTGTCTGGTAATTATTATTTCCCAGCTATTGTACCTGATCTAGATCTTTCTGAAGGTTCTTTTTTTAAAAAAAAATCCCTTAAGAATGCTTTCTGAGTGGTCCCAAATAAAAAATTCACAACTGCTGACTCGGGAGAATGGCTACACAGCTTTGCCCTTGTGTATATAAAATTTCAATTACTTCATGAATTTACTTACTTAATATAAGGGTAATTTGCCTGGCCTGTTACCAGGCATCCTCCTCACAGGATAAACTACTGTATGTCAACACAGGTACAGAAACAAACATAACAATATGATTTTCAGCCGTGCATTCATTTGGTGAACTGAAAGTTGAAATGGCCCCTGTATCCTATAAGGGGATTTCTTTTCTTTTTTTTTTTCACAAAAAGAGGAAATGAAATACCCTTCTCAAGCATTTTCAAAAAGACATGTCCTTTTAAACATTTTACTACATAATCCATTTGTGTGAGAACACGGCCCCATGAATATTTCACAAAGGTCACTTTTTTCATTTGGCTTATGGAACACTTATAAACTAGCAGTCTTCACTGTGAGTCTCAAGCACACAATAGTGTCAAAGGTTACAGCATGTTCTTCTTTTGCCGTCACTAAATTACTTGCAAATGTATTCAAACACAATGAGAACATATTTTATTTTACTGAAAATAACAGACTGCACTCAGCTGAAAGAAAAGCTGAGGTTCATCAAGCATAAACATGGAGGAAAAACATTGGTTTAGAAACCCATAAATCCTTATTTGAATCTGCCAACCTGAAAGCAAAGTAAAGCCCGAAAAAACTATTTTTCTTAAGTGCTATGTATGATTAAGTTATACTATTAAATGACAGCTGAACTTTAACATTAATATGATATTATTTAAATAAGTGCATGACTTTTTTTTTACACTAAAAATGATGAATGATTTTTGGACAGCTCAATTGACATAAAGCAGGAAAACCCTTTAATGAGATTTGACAAAATGGAGACATATGCAGAATATTCGTTACAGCTCATGTCGCAGGAGCCTTCCTGGGGAGGATATAGGTTTGCCCACTGAGTTTATTTATTATTATTTTGATTGTCTACAACCGCTGAACCATCTCTTTCAATTGCTGCTTCCTTTCTCCATGGATTTTGAATTTAGTTTATGTCATTTACATATTACTCTTAATCAGAGAATTTTGTATGCTATGGTTCAGAGTCTGAATTGTGAGAAGTTTGAGGAATGGAAGCAAGCAATGTCATTATTGTAACCTTTGTCAGGTAAATGTAAAAGGAAATAAAAAAACAACAGAACCCTAGGCATTTTCTCCAGGAAGATTAAGAGCTGGTGTTTATTGTGCTGTTGTGTTCATATGGCAGAACTGTTCATGTGCAGAAACTTGACTTATTATAGATCTTCCAATTTTTCGTCCATAGCTCCACTTCACCCCAGTTCACCTCCTGTTGTTTTGGTTAGTCCTTGACCGACAGCTTGACCCATCACCATCTGTCTGATTGAATTCCAAATGATATAAAACTGTGATTTAATTTTATTTATTTATTTCATTTTATCATATCCTATGAGTTGCTGTTGTTGACCAGCTCAATGCATTTGAGCTCTACTCAGGTCAATTCGAAAGTTGTATGAGGTTGAGGACCTGTACCTGCTCTCATCTCTCATCAATTGATCTGTGAACTAGAAGTGATGGCCTTTGCAGTCCAGCATTGCCAATAGGGAAGCACATTTCTGCAACTGTACTGTATGAAAGAAAGCAAGAGAGAGAAAAAAGGAAGGATCCCTACCTTGTCCTTACCTTCGTAACATTCCTGTAAGGATCCTTGAACTTTTCCCCAGGTTTGCATCTGTTTCTCTGAGCTGTGTGAAAAAGAAAGAAAGAAAAAGAAAAAAGAAAGAAGATGGATATCATGCACATCCCAATATGTACAGATGTTTGAATTTTAAATATATTTCTTTACATGTAAAAATATGCTGAAGGTTTACATTTCAACCTTTAAAAACATAAAAGCAAACATTCAGGAAGGCTTTCAATGAAACAGACAACTTGCAAAGAGCCATAAAAGTTTGCAAAAGATAAAATCAATACATTGAGTTCAGTTTCAGCCTTTGGATCATGTATTTCCAGGTCAGGCATCATTAATGAAGTACATGATGATATGACTCAGAACAAATGCACACACAAATCACTGTAAGTGTTAGCATTTTCCTGCATGCTGTTTAACTACTGATTTTTGCCTTTCATTTGGCAACGGAAACAGAACTTCCAACACATAATTTTTAATGGAAATTTTCCTATATAAAATAAAATAAGGAGGCGTAAAAGTTGCTAAGAGAGCAGAATAATTGTTTCCAAAACCTATGTAATCAATAGGTTCACTTTGTGACAATCTCATAACTAATATGCCTTCTGACCATGGAAAGCTACTACCTAGGACAGCTTTCTCCTACCTGGCTTAGAACCTTCCAGGTTATGACAGGGAATCGTACTGCACCACAGCCTAGCTCAGATCTGTCGACTCTGTCGGGCAGTGGCCCAACAGGATCTCAAACATAGGATAAGTTTCCCAGCCCTATCTCAAGATGAAAAGTCAACAAATAAATGTAAGAATTAAATAAGATAAGCACGATCTTATTCTGTAAGTGAAGATCTGCATCTCAATGCAAGAAGCAAGGCTTTGCATTCAGAGGGTTCTAAGGTTAAATCCTGGATATATCAAGGTGAAAGAATTTCAGGCATCACACTGGGAAAAATCACTGTCTGTAAATTTGGATGCAAACATTTACTTATAGGTAAATGTAAAAAACCTAAAATCTAAAAAACCTTAAAAAAACACCATCTGGCATGAATCATTTCTGCCCAGCATTAGAAAAAAGTGTTATTCATTGCCTTCTATTACTATTAGCAATAACTGATTCTGATGATAAGAGCATAATAATAACACAAGAAGAACCTTGTGTCCAGCATGCTTTCTCACACATAGGCTCACCATTTGCTTCAAGGTATTCCCAAGCAGATGTCTTCACCTGCTTAAGATTCCCTGCAAATGGTGCTGAGAGATATCCTACCTATCTCTCCAACATGTCGGTTGTCCTTAGGCATCAATAATGATAGCCGTTGATACCCTTGTTCTCCATTTACTTGTCTAATTCTTTCTTAAAGCTGTCAAGGCTGCCAGCTGTAACCATTTCTTCTGGCAGGGAGTTCCATAGACCAGTTATCCTCTAGGTAATATTCAGTGCATACAGAGATGTAGAGAATTGTTTCTTATAACTTACTCTTTCTCGAGCACGTTGAATCTTCTCTCTGTCATGGCTGAGGTTTTCCAGTATTTCCTGACCAATCTGTTCTGCAGAAGAGAAATAGCCAAACACAAATAATTAAAAATAGAAAATGTCACTGCAAATGGCAATGTCAAACTAATATGTTTATAAAACACATTCTTAAATTTTCAGAGATATGTCCCTAATGTAAAAATAGAGAATATGATAAACAGAAAATGACAGTTTCCAAATATTATTAAAGTGGAAAATTAAGAGCCAGCAAGAACCTGGAACCAGATGCAAAACTTCAGATAAAAATTATCCATCTAGGGGGGGAAACATATTAGAGTGGCAATTATACATAGAAGTATGCACATACCCAGAGATTTATTAGCTAACACAAATAGCACCAGGCCTCACCCATGGGAAACCCTATATCTCCCCCTTTCCCGAATTTGACTGGGACTTTATCACATGAGTAGCACTTTCCAAAGTGTGGGAATTGCCACTTGGTGGGGGGAAATAGTCAATTGTCTCATCTACTTTTGAATGGTACTGTATAGGAGGGTGGGAAATACTCATGAGTGAGCTGTATTTTGATGGCTGGGGATGAAGGGTGGTGTCGGAAAATTGTGCAGAAGTACCTGCAAAGCATGAAAAGGGGGCTGCCATGAGGAATACGTGGCATGGAAGTCTGCTTTTGCCAGATCTGTTATGCATGTGCATATCTGGAGCCACAGGTCAGCACATTCCAGTACTGTAATAACTTAAAGAACACTAACAACCACACACCAATTTTCACACAAAAACATCCAGCTATTATTTAAACTTTAAAAGAGTCCTTAAGGGATAGCTAGGAGGTTGGGTGTTTACATTCCTGGGATCAAAATGGCAAGTCATGCACAGGTGCTTATTACCTGGAATGCTCTTTGACTATATTTTGTTATTAAATTAACATGGTTCCCCTTAAAACACTGTATATTTTATGCACAATATAAGAAGACAATCTGTTTCTGTAGCAATCACTTAATAAATATATAAACATATACAATATTTTTTTCCTCACATATGTGATAAATTGAAATTCCTATAGTACAATCTTATCTTTTCTGTCTTGTGGATCATTATTTTTAGTTGTGCACCTAATGCATCCCGGAGGAGAAAGGTAGAGTGATACAAAGTTAATAAGCTAAGAACAGGTAAGAACAGATTGTATTATATAGATGGCAAAGTGGCAGAGATGCTTTCACAAGGTTTGATTTGTCCTTACTGTAGTCTGCCTTTATTAGAAATTAGATACAGTACTAGAAGGCATATTTATTTTTCAGCCTCTTCCAGTGTCTTTAATAAACAAGCAACAAAATCCTTTAAATAATCCTTTAAAGTTCAGTATTAAGCTGGAAATAGGAAGGAAATTTCACTAAACTTCTTTCAGTTTTATTTTATTCTGCCCCCCTTCATATTTATTCTGAACTTTCAAGAGGGAAAGGATCATACCTGACAAAATAACTAAAGAAGCACACAAAATATTTTATGTAAATATGAACATGAATGAAAAGGCATGAAATCTCACTTGAACATTAAATATATCCAAAGACAATGGAATACCCCTAAAATTACTTTAAAAAGGTAAAGGAAAATTACTTCTGAAGGAACCAATATCAACATCCTTTTAACACAGTTGGCCAACACAGTTCAAAAATCACTTCACAGGCCCTTTTAAAAAGAGGGATGTGTTGTCAATTGACACCTTCTAATGGCCAAGCGTATTGCCTAGCTCTAAACACAAAAGTGGCATCAACAGTATGTAAGACTTGAATGCTGTCAACTTTGACAAATAGTATTTTCATCCCATTGCCAATGACTGAAGATATCAATAAATAAAGGAAGAAGACCATGTCAGTTGGAATGCCACAAAATGAATTGCTGATATGATACTTGGGGTGAAACTTTCAGGCATAAATTCCAAACTGCACAGGTCTTGTGGAAAAGAAATTGCAGCATTGCTTCCCAGCAAATATCTACAAGCAGCACGAAGACACATTTGAAATCACTGACACTAGGTTTTGTGTCCTGTAGAAAAATAAAATGAAACTAAAATCACCATTAATATAATATCATCAGAGGTAGCATTGACACCAGTGGGACTTTTACAAGCTGTCATGAAATGGATGTAATTTATTTAAATTGTGAAGATACCACCTTTGCACTAACTCTGAAAATATGCAATTGCTAGTGTAAAAAAACTGGTACTATACTATACTATACTATACTATACTATACTATACTATACTATACTATACTATACTATACTATACTATACTATACTATAACAACATTTGTGGGTACAGGCCCATGTGAAAAGCAATTGTTTGAAGGAAACCACTATTAAAGTGTATTTTGGTATCTTTTTTTAAAATTGCTTTTTCTGCATTTTGTAGTGCCTTAACCTTTAAAGCATCCATATGAGCTGCTGTATACAGTACTATATATGGCCACAGTAACATGCCTATTTTATTGAAAGCAACTATCTGTTTGAAGGTTCTTCCTCCTGTTTGAAGAACTGTCCAATTTAAGTCTGGCTTACAGAGAATGGACAATAAAAGGGGGGTTTACACATCTGCAATGAACGCATTACTGAAAACAAGGATCTTGTGGTCACAGTCTTCCCCACACAGGTGAAATGGGTTGTAATACTGTTTCTATATATTAATTAGTAAGATATGTTTACAGTTGTTTATAGCAGTACATTTTTGTGAATCTTTGATTCCATTTCCTCTTCATGTTTGTCATCAAGATTGGAAGAGGCAAAACTTGTCATATGTTATTATCTTTGGCTCTACTGCAAAAAACTATAATATATTGTATAATATAATATTATATAATCGGTATATCAACTTATGCATTCCCTCACTGGACCACTATCTCTGAGTTGGTAAAATAATTCCAGTATCCTAAAATATGCTTGTAATTATTTATGCTACTGGTTGTAAACAGGTCTGCAGATTGCATAATGAAAGATACCTCCATATTCCGCACAGAAGACAAAGTTCAAAGAGGTCCTTGTGTTCTGTCCCTCTGATTATTACTAAACACAAGCCTTTTTTGCTACATCAAAAACACTCTGGAAACCCCTATATTTCAAAAGTAGTTTGGGGGGGGGCAACATGGGCGATGATGTCAAAAAGAATTTAAACATTGGAATGTATATGCAGTATAAATCCTTTTGCAAACGCCAGACATACTCTGCAAACTGTCTGGGGCAAGAGGTTTTCTAAGAATATGGTTTTGTAAAATTGAATGCATATATTTATCACAATAGGATCCCAAAGTCCTAAGTTTCTCTACAGTACTTCAGAAGAATAGAAAGGTTAGGCAACACTGATCAGAATTCCAAAAAAAGTTGGAGAAATAACTTCGATAGATAACATATACAGAATCAGGAATTACAAATACACTTACACTATCAGTATAATTTATGTGCCACCTGACAAAAGGCATGTACATTCTGCAGATAAATTATCTCATTCTTATGCTGCAATGCACTGATAACACATCACCAAGTGTAAATTCATCATTCAGTTAAAGCCTTAAGGGACAATAAAAAGCTTCTTGAAATCCAAGATTTATGTGGTCTTCTTATTGTTAGATTTACCTTGAGAAACAGAATAGCTAAGCAAGGAAAAGTGGCATACTTCATTGGTTCAGACATAATGTGAAACAATAATGATAAGAATGTGCCATAGTGAACCTTGCGCTCGCAATCTCCATCATCCCACAGCATGATCATAAGGACGAGTTTGGAAGCCTTTGCCTCTGTTTTAATTTAATCACAATTCATCATATACAGTATATTCTAAATCCAGCCAAAGTGTAGAGAGAGGTGGGAAATGTGCGAACTTGAAACACATTGAAGATTCTTCTTATAACAGTAAATTGTTGTTGTTGTTTCAATCAATTTCTATAATGTTTCCCACATCAAAAAATATTTCAAAGCGATATAACAATTAAAACTCATTAAAGCCAATGCTAAAATGCAACCATTTAAAATACAGAACATTACGCAATGAATCATAACACCCTTCAGTTGAAACATTTTAAATCAAAGGCTAACAACACAATACTTAAACTGGAGAATACCATGAATTTTGAAATATCTGAGTGAAAAGAGTATGCTTAAACTATATGACCAAATCATGACACATGTGATACCTGCCCAATATCATGGCAGGTGAACCACCTCTGCATTGTCAGCAGATAGCATTTTCAGATCAGAGACGAACGAGTAGGGCCACCTCTGATGAGCTTAATGAATGCATAAGACTATCAGAAAAGGCAAACTGCCAGGTAGCTTGTTCCAATTTGCTGTTGATATAGAAATCCCTGCTTGTTACAGAGGGCTTTCTATAGCAACAACACATTGAATACACTTGGTAGCTAACAGGCAGTGAGTGCTGTTGTTTTAATACTGGTATAATACACCCATAGCTGCCTAGATGCCCTAAGCACATCCGATCTCGCTTGATTTCAGAAGCTAAGCAGGGTCGGCCCTGGCTAGTACTTGGATGGGTGACCACTAGGGAATACCGGGTGCTGTAGGCGCCTGCAATAGGAACTGGTAAGCCACTCAAGTACTCCTGCCAAGAAAACTCCATGGACATGGAGTCACGCAGAGTCAGTCACGACTGTAACGTCAAAACACATAATACATATATGGCTGACAGCTTCTCTGGTACCCCAGCTGTCTGATTCATTATTAACTGTAGCTGCTGGGCTAAACGCAAGGATAAAGCACAATAAGTAACCTAAGTGGCATTGGTAACACATCTAAAACTCTTTTTAGCTACACAATTCTCAATAAGATTAGAGAGTTACAATCTTAGCACACTTCAGAAAATACAGAAATCCTCACCTGCTACACACAGATATTCTGTCTGTCATACTATTTCTGGATTACACTATTTTAATTCTTATTTAATGGTTGATGTGTCTATTTAATTTCTGGTTCAATTCAAAGGTATGAATCTGAAGTTCTTACTATATCCTTTGGATCCAAACCAACATACCAAAATAATGTACAGTACATTTAGACCTACACTACTGCTTACATCAACTTTTCAAACAAATTATTGTACTATTTTGAATGTTTAGGATCAGGATGCACACAGCAGGATCCTAAATATTCAAGGAAGTATATAATTTGTTTGTAAACTAAGAATTTTTGAGGGGTAACCCATATAAAAGTCACATAGTAGGTAGTCCATCTTGTGTGTGTGTGTGTGTGTGTGTGTGTGTGTGTGTGTGTGTGTGTGTGTGTGTGTGTGTGTGTTGTTGTTGTTGTTGTGTTGTTACAGTCATGATTGACTCTTTGTGACCCCATTCCCATGGAGTTTTCTTGGCAGGAATACTGGAGTGGTTTGGCAGTTCCTATTCCAGGCGCCTACAGCACCTGGCATTCCTTAGTGGTCTCCCATCCAAGTGCTAACCAGGGCTGACCCTGCTTAGCTTCCAAAATCAGGTGAGATCGGATGCGCTTAGGGCATCTTGGAAGAAAGTAAAAGGCAAATCTTGATTATTCTTCTTGAGTTCATATGACTTTTGCATGGGAGCTTTCTCAAATCACCATCAAATCGCACAGCTCATTCACAGTGGTACCTTGTATAAAGGAATTAATTCGTTCCAAATGAAATTATGTTAAGCAAATTTTCCTTTATACAAATTCCCATAGGAATGCATTGAAAATGGAGTAATCCCATTTTTATGTTGTACAGATTTTCCCCATAGGCGATTATGTTAAGCAAATTTCCCCTATCTCCGGAATTTTTTATGTTGTACAAATTTTATGTTATACAAGCTGTTTGTTATACAAGGATCCACTATATTACACAATAATAATCATGCATCCTCCTGCGCATGGCTCCACAGTGGTGCAAAAACATAGATTAATTGCATGGATCCATCTGTTGTCATATGATTTTTTATTGGATCATGCTAAAACCACTATCACATAAACAGCCTATCTCTGTCCACAAATTGCATACCATCAGTGCATGGCTTTGCAATGGCACAAAAATATGGATCCAAGGCACCAATCTACACAGATCTACCTGATTTTATCCAGGAGTGCCCCCAAACCAATCTCACATCAGAGAATCCATCCTTACACACAGAATGCACACCCAAAATTAGAGGTCCGTAAGTACATGGCTCTACAGTAGTGCAAAAACATGGATCCAAGGCACAGATCCACACGGATCTATCTGATGTTTATTCAGGATCACCCCCAAACTGCTCTCCCATCATAGGCCACATCCCTGCACACGGATTGCACACCAAAAATCATGTGTCCATCAGTGCACTGCTATGCAGTGGCACAAAAACATGGATCCAAGGTGCGGATCCACACAGATCTAACTCAGTTTTTATGCAGAATCACTGTGGGGTCATATCCAATCTGTGTGCACAGATGGGGCCTATAATGGATGAGTGGATTTAGAGTTATCCAATGTAAAAGTCATATAAAAACAAGTGGATCCATACCACGGATCCATGTTTTTGCACCATTGCACTCCAAGGAGAAAGGCGGGGTAAAAATACTCTAAAATAAATAAATAAATAAATAATCATGCAGTTCTTTAGAAATTAGGTATCAATGCATTTTTCTGACAAATGATTTAGACGTTCTTCTATGATGGTGACATAAAGTAATGTCATGGATCCCTAAGGAAGCATTAAATGTGGCCATGTTGTACGAGTGATGCTTGCAGAAGGGTAAAGAAGCTGGTGCTAGTAGAATGTCAATATTATATATGTGGTTGTTAATATAACACAGCACTTGATGATAAGTATAGATCCATGCTTTGGATCCATATTTTTGTGTGCCTCTGTGTATCCATGTGCTGACGAACCCATGATTCCTGGCATTCAGTCTGTGGGCAGAGATGGGGCCTACGATGGGAGAGTGGTTTGGGAGTGATCCTGAATAAAAATCAGTTATATCCATGTGAATTCGTCCCTAGTATCCATGTTTTGCACTACTGTAGAGCCATGCACCAACAGATCTGTGAATTTTGATGTGCAATCTGTGGACAGAGATGGAGTCTATGATAGGAAAGTGGTTTGTGGGTGATCCTGGATAAAATCAGGTAGATCCATGATGATCCACGCTGCAGATCCATGTTTTTGTGCCACTATGGAGCCATGTGCTTCTGGACCCATGGTTTTTGGTGCAATCTCTGGGCACAGATGGGGCCTATGATGTGACAGTGGTTTTATTATGAGTCAATGTAAAAATCAGATGAAATCAGGTGGATCTGTGCCATGGATCCATGTTTTTGTGCCACTTCAAGGCCATGTGCTGGAGGACCCATGATTATTAATGTGCAGTTTTTGGACTAATTTCACCCCTTATCAGCAGCTGCCCTGGTGTCGGGAGGATTCTCAGCTGGGGTTGCCTGACTTGATGCTGGATTGAGCTGTCACTGGATTGTTGGCACTTAACAGGAAGGGGCGCAAAATGGACTTTGTCCACAGGTGCTGAAAACACTAGCTACGCCACTGTTGTACCCCAATTGCGACTTAAAACTTCACAAAAATCAGTCAGAAATATTCACATTTATCCTATGCATAGGCAGCAGCAATGAAAATGATACTTATAGAAAATATGCCAAAACTTTTCTTAAGACCAGAGGACTTAGAAAACAACAACAGGTTAACTGCTTAGAAACCTAGGAGCTGGCTTCAATGCCACTCATTCTTTGAATATGAATTAGCACTGGGTAATCACAGCATATTTATGAGGCCTTTTGCCTGGTCCTCCTCTCCTGTGAATGCTGTATTATTCATTGCATGTGCCCTGACCTCAACGCGCTCCTGTTCTGACAAATCATACTTGATTAAGACAAATCTTTATTAGTTAGCTAGTCAACTTCCCCATTTATCATTTGCAAATCCCATTCTCCATTTCGGATACAGTAGAACTGACTGAGACCATTTTTCTCCTGTAGAAAAACAAAATGCTTGTTACAGCCAGTAAATGCAAACAGAAGCTTAGGAATCAGTAATAGATGATAAAACATCAGTTTAATGGGTATAAATTACAAGCATTGCAAAGCCAACAGAACAGAATGTTTCTGTTGGCCTGAGAAAAATGATAATTAGCCAGTCATTTCACTAGCTTCGATTTTCTGCTTCCAGAATGAGCGTTTGCTTGACAACAAAATGCCACATATAAAAATGTATTGCAAAGTTGGAGACATGAGAGTTCTAAGGTTAAAAAAAGAGGAAACAAAATGCAGAAGACTGCTGAGTAAAGTGATTGTTCAAAGTTCTTAGCAAAAATGATCTCTCAAAAGTAGTAACATAAAAGAATGAAAATGAATTCAAAATTATTCATGAACCATCAGTACTGTATGAAAACATACTTCTTTCTCAAAAATATCTGCTATTGTGCTTCAAAAAACAATTTAACAAAAGGTTAACTTATTGTTGAAATAAATTTACAGTAAGGCAGGTAAAAGAAGCCTTTTAGCTAATCCAGATTATTGAGATTGATATTTAAGGCCTGTCTTTTTAAAATTATGGTTATGCCCCTTCCACTCCCCCACCCTTGAACTGGCAACCACTGGCACAGTTCTACCTTTAGCAGTGATAATCAGCCATGATTTAATTACAGTAGATGGCAAATAAACAAATAGATTCACTTAGAATGATTTTCAGACAAGCACAGGTTTTCTATGGTCAATAAATTCAATACCTTTGTTAGGGGAAGGTTAGGAGGTACATGTCATCAATCTTATAGGAAAAATAAGTAACTAAAACAGATATTTCAAGAAAATGTGGCCTCCTCCCTACCAAAAGGTTTTTTGTGATTTTTCTTGAAGCTGAACTGGTAAGAGACTGGTATATTTCATAATATTAACATTAAAGAATCACATGCTCTGGCAAGAATTACAAACTCTGGCAAACAACCTACAGGTAAAACTCGAAAAATTAGAATATTGTGCAAATGTTCATTTATTTCAGTAAGTCAACTCAAAAGGTGAAACTAATAATATATGAGATAGACTCATTACATCCTAAGCAAGATAGGTCAAGCCTTACTTTGGTAAATTTGTGATGATTATAGTGTACAGCTTATGAAAACACCAAAATCACTATTTCAGAAAATTAGAATATTACATGACATCAATAACACAAGGATTGGAAATAAAACAATATCAGACCTCTGAAAAGTATAAGCATGCATATATACTCAGTACTTGGCTTGGGCCCCTTTTGCATCAATTTACTGCCTGAATGCGGCGTGACATGGAAGCTATCAGCCTGTGGCATTGCTGAGGTGTTATGGAAGACCAGGATGCTTCAATAGCAGCCTTCAGTTCCACTGCATTGTTTGGTCTCATGTCCCCCGTCTTTCTCTATGGGGCTCAGGTCAGGCAGGTTTGCTGGCCAATCAAGCAAGCAATCCCATGGTCACTGAGCCAGGTTTTGGTACTTTTGGCAGTGTGGGCAGGTGCCAAGTCCTGCTGGAAAATGAAGTCAGCATCCCCATAAAGCTCCTGTGGAAGGAAGCACAAAGTGCTTCAAAATCTCCTGGTAGATAGCTGCGATGACCCTGGACTTAATGAAGCAAAGTGGACCAATACCAGCAGATGACATGGCTCCCCAAATCAACACAGACTGTGGAAACTTCACACTGGACTTCAAGCATCATGCATTGTGTGCGTCTCCATTCTTCCTCCAGACTTTGGGTCCTTGGTTTCCAAATGAGATGCAAAAGCTGCTCTCATTAGAAAAGAAGACTTTGGACCACTGAGCAACAGATCAGTTTTTTTTTCTGTAGCCCTGGTAAGACGCTTCTGACATTGTTGTTCAGAAACAGCTTGACAAGAGGAACATGACTTCTGAAGGGCAAACTTCCCTCAGATGAGGAAACTAGTTAGAAAGAAATTGAAGGGGAAGGTTAAAAGAATCCAATCTCTTCAGAGTGCATGGAGCCTGTTTAAAACAACAGTAATAGAGGCCCAGCACAAGTGCATACCATAAAGAAAGAAGAGCTCCTCTAAGTCCAAGAGGGCGCCAGCATGGTTAACGAGTGGAGTTAGAGAGGCTCTAAAGTGCAAGGAGAGGTCGTTCTGTAAATGGAAATCCTCCCCAAATGAGGAAAATAAAAAGGAACACAAACTCTGGCAAAAGAAATGTAAGAAGATGATAAGAGAGGCAAAGAAAGATTTTGAGGAACGCATGGCTAGCAATATAAAGGGTAATAATAAAAGTTTCTTTAAATATGTTAGAAGTAGAAAACCTGCCAGAGAACCAGTTGGGCCTCTGGATGGTGTGGGAGGACAAGGGGAGGTTAAGGAGGACTTGGAAATTGCAGAGAAATTAAATGAGTTCTTTGCATCTGTCTTCACGACAGAAGACCTTCTGCAGATTCTGCTGCCTGAACGGCCCCTCTTGACTAAAGAATTAAATCAAATACATGTTAAAAGAGAGGATCTTTTAGGACTAATTGATAAATTAAAGATTAACAAGTCACCGGGCCCAGACGGCATCAAACCAAGGGTTATGAGGGAACTGAAAAATGAAATTGCAGATCTCTTAACGGTAATATGCAATTTGCCTCTTAAAACAGCCACAGTGCCGGAGGACTGGAGGATAGCGGATGTCACACCAATTTTTAAAAAAGGAAGGAGGGGGGACCCGGGATACTACAGGTCGGCTAGCCTTACATCTGTCCCAGGGAAGATGGTGGAAAGCCTCATCCAAGAGAAAATCTTAAAACACATAGAAGAACAAACCTTGCTGAGATAAAATCAGCATGGCTTCTGTAAGGGTAAGTCTTGTCTGAGAAACAGTTTTAGAATTTTTTGAAAAGGTCAACAGGCATGTGGATTTGGGCGAACTGGTGGATATAGTCTATCTGAAGGCTTTTGACACAGTCCCTCACCAAAGGCTGCTGAGAAAATTGCACAGTCAGGGGATAAGAGGGCAGGTCCTCTTATGGAGTGAGAACTGGTTGAGATCCAGGAAACAAAGAGTAAGTGTCAATGGGAAATTTTCACAATGGAGAGAGGGAAAAGCAGTGTGCCCCAGTGCTCTGTCCTGGGACTGGTGCTTTTCAATCTGTTCATAAATGACCTGGAGACAGGGATAAACAGTGAAGTGGCCAAGTTTGCAGATGACACAAAACTTTTCCGTGTAGTAAAAACCAGAGAAGATTGTGAAGAGCTCCAGAAGGATCTCTCCAAACTGGGGGAATGGGCTGCGAAATGGCAAATGCGTTTTAATGTAGCCAAATGTAAAGTAATGCATATTGGGGCAAAAAATCCAAACTTTATCTATCAACTCATGGGCTCTGAGTTATCCGTGATGGATCAGGAAAGAGATCTTGGTGTGTTGGTGGACAGCTCCATGAAGGTGTCTACCCAATGTGTGGCAGCGGTGAAGAAGGCCAATTCAATGCTAGGGATTATCAAAAAGGGAATTGAAAATAAAACAGCCAACATTATAATGCCATTATACAAAACAATAGTAAGGCCGCACCTGGAGTATTGTGTACAATTCTGGTCACCGCATCTCAAGAAAGACATAGTGGAACTGGAAAAGGTTCAAAAGAGAGCGACTAAAATGATTACTGGGCTGGGACACCTCCCTTATGAGGAAAGGCTAAAACATTTGGGGCTCTTTAGTCTGGAAAAAAGGTGCTTGAGGGGGAATATGATTGAGACATACAAAATAATGCAAGGCATGAGTAAAGTGGATAGAGGGAAGTTCTTCTCCCTCTCACAAAATACCAGAACTAGAGGACATATACTCAAATTGTAGGCTGGGAGAGTAGGAACAGACAAAAGAAAATATTTTTTCACCCAGCATGTTGTTAGTCTGTGGAACTCCCTGCCACAGGATGTGGTGATGGCATCTGGCCTGGATGCCTTTAAAAGGGTATTGGACAGATTCCTGGAGGAAAAGTCCATCACAGGTTACAAACCATGAGGGAGATGTGTAATCCTCAGGCTTAAAACCGGGGTACTTCAAGGGCCAGATGCAGGGGAGTGGTATCAGGAGGCAGATATCTAATCTCATGCGCTCCCAGACACATCTGGTGGGGCCACTGTGAGATACAGGAAGCTGGAC
Source organism: Phrynocephalus forsythii (assembly GCA_029282475.1). Lineage (NCBI taxonomy): Eukaryota > Metazoa > Chordata > Lepidosauria > Squamata > Agamidae > Phrynocephalus > Phrynocephalus forsythii. Next base: position 68,139,412 of record JAPFRF010000008.1, on the reverse strand, counting down.
TAGATGAGCCGTTGGCCTGATCCAGCATGGCTCTTCTTATGTTCTTATGTTCTTATGACATTTGAAGCCCATGTCCAGGATCCGTCTCTGTGTGGTGGGTCTTGATGCACTACTGTGAATAGAGAACCTTTTCACGTTATTCTAATTTGCTGAGACTGTGAATCTGGGGTTTTCATAAGCTGTTCACCATAATCATCACAATTATACCAAAGTAAGGTATAATCTTCCATTCTTTCCCTGTCCTCACTGTTAAGACTCATGGATCTATAGAGTTTATTCATACACTTTCTAACATATATTTGTTGCTTCAAGCCTATTAATAAAATCATGGTGAAAAAGCAGGTTCTCAGCAAACCTGACTCTGTACTCAATACCTATTGCACCTGTGTGATGTGAGGTAACATAGTGAAGCTTTAGTAATTCATAGCTTGCATTGTTACAGCTTGTGCACTAGCAATTTGATACTCATTTTGACTTGATTTTTAAAAAAATGGGGACTCAAATAGTTAGACACTCACATGAACACCCAAACACATGACATGACTATGTTTCATACACATGGAGATAATTTTTGGTAGAGCTTCAACAAACACTTACTTGGTGTACATTTCAACTGCATATGTTATACTGTACTGAATAATTATGACCAAACGCAATACTTGTCTGTCTCTATTTTAAAAGTAGTCATCCAAACAACTACTTCATCAAAAGACATATTGGGAAAATTTCTGCACTTTGCCATACTAATACAAACTCCAATTTACTAACACAACTTTGCAGCAAATGTTCAAAATGTGTTAAACTGATGTCAGCATCTCAGTAATTTCACAGTTTTAAAACAGTTAGAAATGTAATGACTACACTGCACTTGATTAAAGCATTTACAGCTCTAATCAAAACCTGACAGCAAGATCAAAGATGTTAACTTAAAACTCTCTTCTAATTATGTTTAAAATGCCACACCTCAGGCCTGTCTCTCCTCTTCTTTTTCAAACCAAATTCTGCTTAAGAAAGATCTAACACTTCTTAACAGTTCATTATCCAATAAAACTATTCAAAGCTTAAAAGCAATCTACACAATTAGTCAGGACCTCGGGGAGTCCACCGGTAGTCTTTATTACAGGCCTTCATATTAAAACACCTTAATTATATTTGTCAAATGGATTTCATTAAAAACCATCGTCACTTTAATTTTCATATTTTGACAGCGCTGGCATAGACATTATTACCACCTGCCATGCAGTGAACTACAACAAAATTATCAAATTCCTTCAAATATAATGGATTCCCCCCTCCTTTTCCACCTTAATATAGATCTCTTCCATCTGTAGGACAAATGGAAGGAATTAAAACAGTAAAAACTCTAATATTTAAATAAACAACATCAACTCTAAGATGTTTTCAGGAAGCGTGCATATAAGAAGTGAAATTAAGGTGTTATCCCCAGAAAAGATTTATATAAAAATAAGACTTATACACTGAAACGCCTTAGAATTATAAAGACAAGACATCAAACAGAATTCACAGACATTTAATCAAATGGCAATCATCATGACTTGAAAGCAGGAAGACATTCTAACTTGCACTTTATGCTAGTGCCATATTCCGTAGCTCATATGGCTTCTGTGGCTAGTGACTGTAACCAGAGTTTCTTAGTCAGGACTGCAATGCTAAGAACTCGCATACATCACTATTTCCAGGCTTGTGATGCACAGGACATATTGCATTTCTGTTTTTTATACCAAATGAGGAGGATGAGAAGATTACTGGCTGCAAAAAATGAAATGCAGTGTTTTTGCAAATCCCTCGTTCTTGCATAACAGAGGTCACAGTTTTGGTAGGTGTGAATCACTGAAGTGACATTTACAAGAATATGCCAATAAATTGACATTTCACTACACTTAAGTAGAAAACTGTCAAGAGTATTTTGCAATTTGTTCTGCCAGGGAAAGCAAATACTTGTTGAACAATTACATAGAAAGAAGCAGAATCAAAGTCAGAGCTTACTTAAAACAAAATGTAAGTTATATTACACATATACACAGATAAGTTATATTTCATATGAATAGCTGATAAGTTCATAAGAATGTAAATGTTGTGCCCTACAAATTATCATGATAAATAACATATATTATAATAATAACTGAATAACCTTTGAACTGCAGGACTGGAAGGGACCCGATGGGTTATTTTGTCCAGTCCCTTTCAAGGAGGCACAATGAGGAAAATGAACTCCCAACCTAAGCTACCAAGCTATTATTGTGAGTTCTGATATAATGTGTATGAATGTACTCACATAATGCAAAAGAATATAATTTCAATGCATTAACTAGAGTTGCTACATACAGCTCCATCTAGCATCAGACTGATCCATGAGATGCACAGTAAAAAACCCACAGAACTACAGCCTACTAACTAACATAACAATTTCTTCTTCTCATAATACCATACTTACAAAAAAGACTGAAGAGATCTCTGTCTTAACTCGAACATTAACTTCAATGCTTTATGCACAGCTCTCAAGAGTAGCAATCTCTTTGAATTATGAATATTTTAAATCTCATTAAATAATCTTTGATTATTGCGAGTGGAACGGGAAAGAGTTTCATGCATCAGCTTTAAGATCATAGCTATCCATTTCTCCTTTAGCAAAACAAAACTGATACATTCCCTGACTGATCTACAAACCTCTAAAGTAACTGCAGGACATAAGTATAGCCCCAGCACTTTTCCTGAGAATAATTTCTAGCTGTTTCTCCCCCCTCCAATAAGACAATGACTTACTGTAATATAAAGAGAAAACTAGGGCATTGGCAAAAGTGGCAAAATATCATCTAGCACAGCGTTTCCCAACCTTTTTTGAGTTGTAACCCTCTTTTATAACAACCAAGTATAATAGCCATGTAGCCTCCTTTCCCACCATTGGTTGCTTTTTTGCTGGTAGATTTCCCTATAAAAATAATTAAGGACCACACCTGCAGGTCTGACTTTTCCAGTAGCAGGTAATACCACCACTCCATCTTCCCAGAATGAACTGTCTGATACTTCCCACATTCCTCCTCTTGCTGCTAGTGCAACTACCACCAGATGATGACAGCCCAAAGAATCAGATTTTACTGGCCTCAATGGTATTTAAGAGTCAGTCACGACTGTAACGACACAACACACATACACACAGACCACCAACAGAGCTGCTATTTGGCTTCCTTCTTCCTGTTCAAACCAGTCGCAAAAAAGTAGCCAAAACAGTAGCAGACTGCTTCCTTTTCCTCCTCCCCCCCCGCCCCTGGACTGATGGAGAAGGAAAGGGGAGGGGAAGGAAACCCGAAAGGAAGAGCCCAAGTGAGAAAGCATAGGACCATTACACTGATCCATGAGATGGGGTGGCATGGGCAGGTCCTTTGGAGGATGGCTGGCCAGTCTTTCTTAAGTCAGCTCATAAGGCTTGAGCCGCAGAGCATCCCCTCTGGAAGGACACTGTTTGTTTTCACCCCTGCTGGTTTGGTTTCATCCTGCCATGTTGGATTGCATGGCTACCTCAAAGAAAACATTCTAGAGAAAAGGTAGGATATGCAATCGCCTAGAGAGAGCTACCTTTTAATTTTTTTTTTGAACCTTTCCACCCTGTTAGCCAGCCCAGGGCCATCTGCAGGTGTCCCTACTAACCAGCTGGTAAGAAAGGGCATGATCAGATGGCCCTGAGTCGGATGAGATCTTGGTAAAGTTAATTTTTTTAAATTGCCAGCTTGTCAGCCAGCAGGAACATGCTCAAATCGCCCTAGCTAGGGGGCATTGTCAACATTGGTGGTGATGGTAGTGTTGACAGTGGAAAGGAGAAATAGATCTACTGCTTTCCATCTGCTGCTTTTTTGTTGCATTCAGAGATGACAAAACTTCATGGTTTGCCCAGCCCCAGACAGAGAGATGCACATGCTAGATGGAATCAAGTCCTAAGAATTTCTAGATATCCTTAAGATATACGTAATCAAACAAAAATTATTATTTTGCCTAAATAGAAGATCATGTTGAAGAAGTTGTGAAAAGTGTCATTGTATTAGTTCTTAGGCAGAAATTCCTGGATAGAATGTTAATAATGCAAGAAATTTGTTTTGAGGTTGATTTTGAGAACAAGTGCTATTCCTATAACATTCACTATATCCTGATGCTATTGGTGATCTCAAAGATCTTTTTATGATGGACATTTAAAAATTCATGCTGTGAAATAAATGTGTGATGATAATAATAACAATCATTGTCATCATGAGCCATAAAAAGCAAATTGTGACAAACAGCAAGAGGGTTGCAAGGTTGCAGATATCACGAGAAACTAATTAGAAAGAAATTGAAAGGGAATGTTAAAAGAATCCAATCTCTCCAGAGTACATGGAGCCTGTTTAAAACAACGATAATAGAGGCCCAGCACAAGTGCATACCACAAGAAAGAAGGGCTCATCGAAGTCCAAGACGGTGCCAGCATGGTTAATGAGTGGAGTTAGAGAGGCTCTAAAGTGCAAGGAAAGGTCTTTCTGTAAATGGAAATCCTCCCCAAATGAGGAAAATAAAAAGGAACACAAACTCTGGCAAAAGAAATGTAAAAAGTTGATAAGAGAGGCAAAGAAAGACTTTGAGGAACGCATGGCTAGCAATATAAAGGGAAATAATAAAAGCTTCTTTAAATATGTTAGAAGTAGAAAACCTGCCAGAGAACCAGTTGGGCCTCTGGATGGTTTGGGAAGACAAGGGGAGGTAAAGGAGGACTTGGAAATTGCAGAGAAACTAAATGAGTTCTTTGCATCTGTCTTCACGACAGAAGACCTTGGGCAGATTCAACTGCATGAAGGGCCCCTCTTGACAAAAGAACTAAATCAAATACAGGTCAAAAGAGAGGATGTTTTAGGACTAATTGACAAATTAAAGATCAACGTCACCAGGCCCAGATGGCATCCATCCAAGGGTTACTAGAGAACTGAGTAATGAAATTGCAGAACTCTTAACGGTAATATGCAACCTGTCTCTTAAAACGGCCACAGTGCTGGAGGACTGGAGGATACTAAATGTCACACCAATTTCTTAAAAAGGAAGGAGGGGGGACCCTGGAAACTACAGGCCTGTTAGCCTTACGTCTGTCCCAGGGAAAATGGTGGAAAGCCTCATCCAAGAGAAAATCTTAAAACACATAGAAGAACAAACCTTGCTGAGATAAAATCAGCATGGCTTCTGTAAGGGTAAGTCTTGCCTGAGAAACCTTTTAGAATTTTTTGAAAAGGTCAACAGGCACGTGGATTTGGGTGAACTGGTGGATATAGTCTATCTGGATTTTCAGAAGGCTTTTGACACAGTCCCCCACCAAAGGCTGCTGAGAAAATTGCACAGCCAGGGGATAAGAGGGCAGGTCCTCTTATGGAGTGAGAACTGGTTGAGATCCAGGAAACAAAGAGTAGGTGTCAATGGGAAATTTTCACAATGGAGAGAGGTGAAAAGCAGTGTGCCCCAGGAATCTGTCCTGGGACCCGTGCTTTTCAATCTATTCATAAATGACCTGGAGACAGGGATAAGCAGTGAGGTGGAGACATTTGCGGATGACATGAAACTTTTCTGTGCGGTAAAAACCAGAGAAGATTGTGAAGAGCTCCAGAAGGATCTCTCCAAACTGGGGGAATAGGTTGCCAAATGGCAAATGCATTTCAATATAGCCAAATGTAAAGTAATGCATATTGGGGCAAAAATCCAAACTTTATCAACTCATGGGCTCTGAGCTATCTGTGACGGATGATGAAAGAGATCTTGGTGTGTTGGTGGACAGCTCCATGAAGATGTCTACTCAATGTGTGGCAGTGGGGAAGAAGGCCAATTCCATGCTAGGGATTATCAAAAAGGGGATTGAAAATAAAACAGCCAACATTATAATGCCATTATACAAAACGATAGTAAGGCCCCACCTGGAGTATTGTGTACAATTCTGGTCTCCGCATCTCAAAAAAGACATAGTGGAACTGGAAAAGGTGCAGAAGAGAGTGACTAAAATGATTACTGGGCTGGGGCACCTCCCTTATGAGGAAAGGCTAAAACATTTGGGGCTCTTTAGTCTGGAAAAAAGGTGCCTGGGGGGGGATATGATTGAGATGTACACAATAATGCAGGCCATGAGTAAAGTGGATAGAGGGAAGCTCTTCTCCTTCTCACAAAATATCAGAACTAGGGGACATCCACTCAAATTGAGGGCTGGGAGAGTAAGAACAGACAAAAGAAAATGTTTTTTCACCCAGCGTGTTGTTAGTCTGTGGAACTCCCTGCCACAGGATGTGGTGATGACATCTGGCCTGGATGCCTTCAAAAGGGGATTGGGCAGATTCCTGAAGAAAAGTCCATCACAGGTTACAAACCACGAGGGAGATATATCATCTCCAAGCTTAAAACTGGGGTACCTGAAGGACCAGATGCAGGGGAGTGGTATCAGGAGGCAGATATCTAGTCTCATGCGCTCCCAGACACATCTGGTGGGGCCACTGTGAGATACAGGAAGCTGCAGTAGATGGGCCTTTGGCCTGTCCAGCATGGCTCTTCTTATGTTCTTATGTTATGTTCTTAGGGTTCCTGTGTTTCTTGTTAACTGTGAATTGTTTTCACAAGTCACATAATTTACTTAGAGTTATGAATAACATAGCCCAGGTGCAGTATACACATGTACTGTACAACTGTGTTATTGTCACATTTTTACCATGCCTGAATAAATATTATCCTATAGAACCTCATCAGCAAAGAATAAATCCTGTTGTCAATGTTAAATAATTTATTATATAAGTATTACTAATAATTATAGGAAATGAGATTGTTTGCCACTTTCAGCAAAGCCCTATATGCTTTCCACCCCAGGGAGAGTATACAAAGAAACCAATCCATAATCAGTCCCATACTTTGCTGACATCATACCATTTGAAGTTGATTTGAAACAAACAAGGACCTGCAGAAACCCTGCTGATCCAGGAGTCAGCGCATATGCATTGATGAAAGCTGCATTCTTTATTTAGTGCCTCTTACATTCTGATGCTAGACGTGGAACCTGATGAGACAAACAGCACTTGATCATCAATATTATTTTATTTAGAGGTAATTACTACTTCTTAGTGGTTGCTTACAGAAACAGCACAAGTAAAACATGTGAATCCTCCATCCGAACACAAACATTGAGTTGCAATAACTGCAGTGGAATGCACTAGCTCACACTCCTGTACCTACTTCTTGAAATCCCTTCTGCCTATACCTTTTATCACAGAGCAATGCACCAAGCCTAGATTCTGTATCATAGGGATCACATACTCCCTATCTCTAACTATGCAACAGAAACCAACATTTAAGGTATATACAGTGGAACCTTGACTTACGTCATTAATCCGTTCCGGAGGTCTAGACTTAAGTCAAACATGACTTAAGTCAAACGAACTTTTCCCATAGAAAGTAATGGGAAAGTGGATTAATCCGTTCCAGATGATGAAAAAGCCCCCTGAAAACAGCAATTTAACACAAATTTGACTGTCCCCAACACACACACACACACACACACACACACACACACACACACACACACACACACAAAGAGAGAGAGAGGCGGCTTCGATGAGGCCTTACTGTGCTATCAGTCTCTTACTGTTAACTACTAGTAGATATAGCTTCCTCTTTTCTTTATCCCTTGACTTTATTTGCTCCCTTGGATTTCAGCATCCACCTTCATTTGGATGGAATAAACCCCTTTCCTCCATAGAAAAATGGGGTGGGGGGCATCCTGCACAAAAGCCCATGCCCACCACCTCCTTTTTTTTTGCCACCCTCTTCACTGGGTGGGTACCTATGAAGGACACTATCTGAGCTCTTTCCTCAGGCATAAGTCTTATTCGGCCAGTGCAGCACTGCAGAAGGGAGTGGGTAACTTAAACGCTGGGAAAAGGAGGGCACAGGCAGGCATTCAGTCTGTTAATGTTGCAGCGGAGAGGGCACCAACTCTGGAAGGAGGAAAAAGGCCTCCTCCTTGCTCGCCTCAGAGGCACTCAAGCCACTGCCCAGAGAGCAAGGACCCAAGGCGTACGCCCTCCTCTTGTTCACTGGCGTCTTTTCAAAATGCCAAAGGGCTCGGAAAGCTGGCTGCTCCTGGGCAGGTGCCTCCAGTCAGTGCCCGCAGGTGCACCATCCGTTTTCAAAGCGCCTCATGGGAGCCCGTGCGTGGGACTTCTCGACGGACCTTGGCTTCCGAGAGGAGACGAGCCCGGGTTGGGTCGGCGAGGGCGCAGACACGGGCAAGGGGCAGGGATGGGCAGGACTGCGGATGGGGGTTGTCCCCCTTCTTAGCAACTCCCCCCCAACCATCCCCCTGGTGGTGAAGAACCCCTTCGGGTGGCGAGACAGGGGACGTCCTCTGTAGGGAGGAGGCAGGCTCTCATTCCTGCGCTCTCACTCACCCACAGCTCGGATGAGGAAGCCCTGGGGCGGGTGCAACGACCGACACAGCCAGGCATCGTGTAGGAGCTGGAGCGGGGCGGTGGGGCCTTGCAGCAGGAGCACGCCCCCACGCAGCCAGCCCTATAGCCGGACAGGCGCCACGGCGCGCACCAGCCAGCGTTCCAGTGGCAGGCGCTGCTAGCGCGCCAGAATGCTTGGAAGACGGCGGCCCCGCCGGCGCTTGCCGCCTCCTCGCCGCCGCCGCCGCCGCCGGACTGGGGCTGGGCCGCGGCTGCTGCTGCCTGTTCTTCTTCTTCTGCCGCCGCCGCCGCCGCCGCCGCTTCTTCTCAGGGCGGAGAGCGGCGCAAGACCAGAGCCAGCGAGCTCGGCAATAGCTGGACAGCACGCCCGGGAAAGAGAGGCTGAGGCGGCGGCGGTGGGGGAAGAGGCACCATCCCGGTGCTGCCTCGACGGGCGGCTGGGGCTCCCCGTCTGCTCTTCCTGCTCGCCGAGGCTGCCAAAGGAACCAAGAGAGCGCTCTTCTCGTTCTGGGCGAGCGCGAGGGAAGTGAGAGAGAGAGGTGGGGGCATGCCCGCCCAAGAGCCTGCTGCTGCGCGCGCCGCCAGAGGAAAGGAAGAAGGGCCGGGAGCTACCCTTCTTCCTTTCCTCCGGCAGCGGTGGCTTCAGCGAGGCTAGAAGCTCCTGGCCCTTCTTCCTCTCCGCCGGAGAAGAGGAAGAAGGCATGCTGGGTCCTGGCTGCCGCGGATCCTGGGGCCTTGCGCCAGGGCTCCGAGACATAAGTCGGAGCCTGGGACGCAATCAAACAGGCCCCTAGTGGACGCAAGTCAAATATGACGCAAGTCAAGCGGTACGTAAGTCGGGCGTCCACTGTATATAGATAGATAGATACTTAAATAATTGATAAAATTATATTAAAGGACACTGACAATGTTCTCTCTAAGCCAGGTTGCCACCCATTTGCTTCCAGTCATAGCTGGAACCCCTTGCACATGGGGCAGGATACCTGCCCCACACTAGTGGAGAACTGGAGGGGACATTGCTAAGAAGATATTAAAAAGGTGGAAACTCATGGAAAACTTCTTTGTACTATTTCCTCTTGCTGTACGTTTGTAGTATTATTAATGTAATACAAATGAAATGCATTAAAGGTACTACAAATATACAGCAAAAGGAAATGTACTACGAATGCAATACAGTAAGTACAAATATCAACTAAGCAACTTTCTGGCAATGCTATGCTGGGTTGATTCTAAGACATTTTAACACAAATGGAGCTTTCCAATTAGTATTTTGTGAACATTTAATATAACACAACAGATGTGGCATCAAGATTAAAAAATGTGATTTTTTTAAACCATAGGTAGCACAGTTTACTGTGAGAAGCATAGATTTAAAACCACCAGCAAGGAAAATAATTCACAATATTGAAACATACTATGATAAAAATCATAAACAGATACTGACTCCTGATTCCCCTTTCCAAAGTGAATCATAGGCGGCAGTTTGAGACATTAGCCCATCCCAGACAAACAAAGGAAGAATGCCACATCAACTCCAATTAAAAATTCTTCTCTTCATTAAAATATCTTCTGTTAATTTAGTCAGAAATTATGTTCATTGTAAAGCATAATGATTTAATATCTACAATTAGATCAGTATTGTTCTAGAAACTGAAGAGATACAGCTGTGATTATTCAGACCAGTTAAAATAACAGATATACAGAGATGCATTATTACTCTTGGTTATTAGTTGACAGGAAATGGAGAGAGCATGGACAAGATTTCAAATTGATTGAAATAACCTCTTATTTGGATCTAGAGAACAGAAAACAGAAAACAGCAGAAGAGGCCATCAAAAGTAGATTTTGCAAATGACCCATAATTTCAGATTAGATACAAAAATCATCTAGACTTTCATCAAAACTAGATGATTCAGGACCATTACATTAATGATTTAAAGACATGAGCTATAAATTTTGAGCATCTCCATTTTTAGATCCACCTCTCACTTCTATCTCTGATGGTACTCTCTCATTTTTCCACTCTTTAAGCAAACAACCACACCACTTTGAAAATTATTTCTAAATTCACAAGTATATTTCTTCCTCCCTGTTCTCCAATGCAGAATTAGCATGTACATTGTTCATTCATGTTTAAAATTATGTTTGCCGAACAATGAATTATTATGTCTAGCTGAGTAAAATACCATTGGGATCGTGTAAAAGCTACAGGTAGCATCATAATAGCCTTGCAACACTACTTAAAATGTTCTTTTTCTGAATCATGGGATTGGCAACATGAAAGTGGTAAAACATGCACATTTCAAGTTTTAAAAATATGGGATAAAGAAAGCTAGATCTTAGGGAAACACAAAGCTGTACAGCGTGAAGTAAAACTGTACTGAAGTAAAACTGATGGGAAAAGTTACTTTTTAGAGTGTAACTTTCAGAGCAGTGTAGCCACTATGGCAGCCATGTCCAAACTTCGGACCTCCTGATGTTTTGGATCACAGCTCCCAGAATTCTAAGCTGAGATTGCCAAGGACAAAGGACTGTGGGAGTTGCAGGCCAAAACATCTGGAGGGCCGAAGTTTGGACATGCGTGCACTATGGCCAGTGGACATACAGAGACATTATTGGAGATTTAATCTAACTCTGTGCCAAAACTTTTCCCCCCATCTCTGATTCTCTTAACTCTAGTCAACTTAAATAATAGTGCTTACATTAGGAGATCAGATTGGTTTCTGTTCCAAACTCTGGTTAAGCAGAAGACTTGCAATAAGTTTCATTTTTCCTAAACTGTAGAAAGCTGGGAAAGTACTGGACTTTCTGTAAACGACTTAAGAAACAACAGACTCTCTATGGCAACATGGCATCACCCATAAATCATAGTTTCTTTTTCTTTTCCCATCTTTTTTTCTTAAGTTCCTTCAAGGAGAACAGCTGTGTTGATAAAGCTTTCTTCCATGACATTGGGAAGAACCGGTTTTTAAAAAGCAGTGGAAAAGGCACCAAAGGAGTCCAGGTCGAACTCTAGAAGTGGCAGCTGAACCTGTAGTCTAGGCAGCCCTGTTGCTAATAATATTCTTTGAACATAAAAAGTGGACACGATAGATCATTGAGTCCAGTCCCTCTCAAGGAGACACAGTGGGGGACTGAACCTCCAACCTTTGGCTCTGCTGCCAGAGACTTACGCTACTAAGCTATCCAGCAGTTCTGTATTGACAAGTCAGAACTGACTTATAGTGATCTTAATAGGTCTTTCAAGAAAAGAGAAATACTGCATGTGAGGAGTGGTTTTATCAGTTCCATCCTCCAATGAGCTTCCATGGCTGAGCAGAGATTCAAACTCAGGCCTCCTGAGTCCTAGTCTGACACTCTATCACCTACATCACACTGTGTAGTCTTGGCAGTCCTAGTAAATGGAATGATGGTTCTAGAGCAGCAAAGGCACTGATTACTAGTACTGGAGCTTCCTGAAGGTAGCACTTCTAGCTTTTCCTACAGTGATGTCTAATCAACTTCATGGTTGCTAACCATGAAGTTTTCTCATTGTTTTGTAACATTACATTACTAGTTGTTTTCATAACTTGTTGAAATTAAGGTTTTAGATAGATAGATAGATAGATAGATAGATAGATAGATAGATAGATAGATAGATAGATAGATAGATAGATAGATAACACTTTTTATTTCCATAACTTGGTGAATCTAAGGTAATATAGTAGATCAGCCATTTATAAAACTTGTACAAAGTAAATGAAAGAAAACAATACTAAATTTGGCTACACAGTATTAATTTGCTGTGGGTATTTCAAAGCTGTTGCTTTCACTGTAATCAAATGAGAACAAAGCAACGTAATTTGAGGAAATGGAATTTGAGATCTTGGTTAGAGTTTGAGAATATAATGAAGCTGCTCTGGCAGATTCAGTACACCAAAACAACTCAATGCATTAGCCCTGATCCACAAATTAATGTACAGGCTATCTGACAAAAGATAGAAAGTTTAAATTAAGCAAATAAAGATTCAGAGAAAACCAAAAGTACACCAGAGAACTGTATCACATATTTTCATTCCATGCAGCAATTCAACAACTGATCTATAATGTTTTACAGATCTGGACACAACTGATGAATAGCTGCTGTTGGGGGCCACTTAGAGGTTCTATGAGAAAGGGATTATGTAATGGAAATTTCTTTCAATTCTTCTTGTCTTAGAAGTTAATGTGAGATGCTTTAATTAAAAGAATCTTTCACTGAGTTCATATTGATCAGCTGTATGTTCAATAGCTTGCCCGCCCGCAGAGTATTTATGGTTTGAAGATCAGATTTACTAGCATTCTGGATACATAAAGACTGCTTTGAATAAAACAGGTTTACCTGCAGGTACTGCAGTTGGATCTAAGTATTACAAAATGCATATTATTTAGTAATATTTCATTAACTTGTGTCTACTTACTTTGTGTATTTCCTTCAAAGAAGTCTTTAACAAATCAAATAATACTTTGAATAAGAGGCCTGTATACTGCACTTTTCTGAAAATATTTAGATGCTGCTGCCAAGGACTGCAAACACTGTGCAAAGCTTTTTTAAAAAAAAAAATCCATGGGCAAATGGCAATACCCTCCTCCATTCTGCTAATGGAGTGCTCCACTATTCCCCTATGAATGCAAGTAAGAGCCACCAAAAGCACTTATAAAAATAAAAACCCAAACTACACAAGTCATTCATAAAACTAGAATATTTGCAAAAGTCCCTTAGTGTTTTAGCTAGTAAAATATAGTATGTCTGTGATAACAGCACAACCTTCAAAGAATGACTGGAGAAAAAAAAAAAAGAAAAGAGTAAAAAAAAGAAAAGGGACATCGGACTGTATAATGTGCACTGCTAAGAATAGAGATGGTGATGAATTGGAAAACAAATCGCATTTTCTGACAAATTTGGCAAATTGGTCAAAATTTGTCAATTTTTATTCATCATAAATAAAGTTCTCTGATGAATATGAACCAATATGAACCAATATTGCCCCCAAGGCACCTAGAGACACAACATTTGGAGGAAATCTGACTCTACCTTTCCTCTACAAATCCCCCAAATTGATGGAGACTGGATTATTGATGTCTGAGTTATGCAACCCTAAATAGGGCTCCCCAAGAAAAGTTCACCCCAGATACTGAGAGACTTCAAACTTGCAGAAAAGATTCTTCTGATGCTTCTACACAATCCCTCCAAGTCTGGTGAAGACTGGGTTTCCTCAGCCAGTTGCTATAGGACACTATCTTGGAACCTTCCCCCCTCCTTGTGGGTGTATGACTCAGATGTCTGAAACACACTGAAAATCTTTGACTCATCAATTCATTGATTCATCAGCCCCAATGAATCGCAAATCACCTTTTAAAAAATTTGTCCCCATCTCTAGCAAAAAGCACTGAGGCCAATAATCAGATGCACACTGAGATATTCCAAATGGTATGAAACAATGATCACTTTTCACATACATCCTACAAATATAGGAATTGTATTATGTGATACTATAGTGAAGGGTATTTATACTGTGACCTTCTGGACTTCTACATGTATTTGACAACCCACCAAGAACATAGGAACCTCATCCTGTAGTGTGAGATGACAATATAGTAATGTAGTTTATGCACTGCAGGGAGCAGTAAACAAAAAAAAAAAAACCTGATATCAAAGTGAGTAGAATTTTTTAAAATGTCTTCAACCTCTGATAATGCAGAGATAATATTCAAACTAAAAAATAGGCATAGTTTCTTTCAGTTTAGAAAAGAGGTGCTAAAATAATCAACAAAAAGAAACTGAGATGGAAAACAAGGTAAGCATTAAAATCATCAAAATGAGAAAGGCAGGCTCTCACTAAGAGCAGCAGCAAAATGGTAAGAAGTAGTAAAAGAGGTCTGGAAAAAAAGAAAACTATTCATCTTGTGCAGGAATTATCTAGAGAGCATCAGGGAAGTCTTCCTGGGGAGAGGAGTCATCAATGAGATTTCAGCATCAACAAAGGGGAAAGATCTTGTCCTCATAATCACTTACCAATGTCAGAAGGCTGGGACACCCAAGGAAAGGCCTCAGAGGAGCATAAATACTGAGATCAAGTACTTAGTTTCCACAGGGAGCAATGAAAAATCAAGCTGTTGCCTACCAGACCAACTAAAATTCCAACTAACTTTCAGGCTTTTAAGAGACAGTGAACTTATGTCAGTAATTCTAACCAAAATGCAGGTGGGCAGATTACACCTTGCCTTGAGAACTCTAAATACACATTAAGATTGAAATATTGGGATAAACAAATACAAGAAATATATAATATTCTTTAAGTCATCTTCATCTTGGAGGACTTGCAGGCCCGGTGCTAACTATAGCATCCAATGACTCTGATACCACATTGGCATAGAATACTAAATCTGGATCTAAAAGCACACACACACACACACACACACACACACACACACACACACACACACACACACACACACCAAGCTGAAAGATTATCATTTAGGGAAAATGAAGCTTTGACCAAAATTGATTGCATATCACTTCCATAAGTCAGAAGGGATTTGAAGGCACACCACCACTGCTGCTATAACCCAGTACAGGCAATTCCCTTGTCATCCCAGAAAGCTACCCTTGCCATCTGTAAGAGAAAGGCATGTTGAGGAAAGGATGACCCAAATTATATTCAAAGCACTTCATAAGTAAACCATAACAAACCTCCAATGTCCTAAAAGTTTTTTTTGGGGGCAGGCTGGTACAGAGAAGGTCCTGAATCACTTGGAAAAGCTAAGCAGGATGGCAGTGAATGACCTAACAATAATGAGAAGGTACCATAAGACTCATACGAATAAACAGTCAGCAGTAACCAAACACTTGCACTACAATCTCACGCCAATGTATTTTATAGGGATACTGTAGAATTATGACCAACACTCAACACATGTTGAACATTCAGAAATATTCTATGTGAATATATAAACAATAAGCCATACTTACAGTTTAAGAGGATGTTAAGAAAAGAGAAGTCACTTAAATTGTGGACACATATGGGCACATCTAAATTTGTGCCTGTCTGCATTTAACTGCATTAATTTAGTGCCTGAGGGTATTTGAATTACAGTTTAACAATCTTTTTCTCACATAGAAAGAAAAAAATAATCTGCTCTTTTGTTTGATTTTTTTAACCCATTTGTTTGGCATTATTCCTCCCCATTTCTTGTTACCCTGGGGGCACTTGATGTTTAAATAACTCTCTTACATGTAAAGATTTGCACTAAGTATCGATCAACTTTGGCTGAAAGTTACTAGGAGGCATTTTTAATAATCAGCCCAACTGTTCTGAGAGCATCTACAGAATAACCTCAGGTAAACATAAAACTTTGTGCCAGCAACATCTCTTGCAATCTCAATACTACTGCTAATACTACTTCAAAGCCAACATTCATTTCTTACTAGAGCATGCCAGATCAGAAGGAAACACAAACCAATTGATTTGCAACCTTTCAAATGCTTCCTGTGAGGACATTAACGTTTGCATATTTGAATATCTTCCTGTTGATGTGTCTTTTATGAGAGATTAAGGACCCTGGATAACATAAGGTTCATGAAGATGATATCAGAGCTCAAAATATCATTACTCTGAGAAAGACAGATGTACATGATTATCTTTGTTGCTCCACCCACAGTAATCATCTGTTACAGTTATGTTATTAATACATTGTGTTGCTGTGATTGGCAGGTGAGTAAAACATTGGGAAAACACTTTCTGGGTCCCTCTAGTGTCCACAGCTTATACAGAATTCTTAAAATACAAAATTATCCAAAATTTAGCAAAGCAATGAATGACCTTTTCAGTCAAAATATCTTTAAAATATTGTAAAATGCCTGTTGGAGTTAGAAATAATTAGAGCAAGTTACTTATTATGCCAAACTAGTGGCGAAAATCCTGTTGCTTAGTGTAGAAATTTGCACTAGAATAGGCCCATTGAATCAAAAAAGGATTTAGAACGCCAACGCTTCCGTATGATCAATTGATTCAAATGGGCTTGTTCTAACTGTAACTTATTTTAGCATAGTAGGTTGCAGTTAAAGCACGCCAATTTGAATCAATGGAACCTATGGAGGAGTTGACTAAGAAATAGGAGTTTCGCCAGTAACTTTATGATTATCCCGTAACACTTATTTTAAAATGTAATTTGGTTACCCTCACGATGCACCAAAGAAACCAATTACAGGTGCCTATTTTAATTGTAACTAGGTACTTCTATGCTCTGGATAATGTTTTGAAAATAAAAAGCGCTCCAGCATCTCATATCTGTTCAATGAGATGACCTCAGTTACAGTGACAGAATGCAATACAACATAGGTTTGTTCATACATTCATTTTAATCATATAAAGACATCAACAGCAATCAACACAGATCTAACACCATAGATGATTAGACATATTACTTCAAACACCAATGCTTTTTCTGATAGCTCACAAGCTGTGCATCACCAACTACAATAAAATTATGCACATGTGTATGTCAATTGCTGCCTAGATGCCCTAAGCACATATGATCTCGCCTGATCTCGGAAGCTAAGCAGGGTCGGGTCTGGCTAGTATTTGGATGGGCGACCACCAGGGAATACCAGGTGATGGAGGCGCCTGGATTATGAATTTGCAAGCCACTCCAGTATTCCTGCCAGGAAAACTCCATGGACATGGGATCACGAAGATTCAGTCATGACTGTAATGACACAAAACACACACACACACACACACACACACACACACACACACAACACACACACACACACACACACACACACACACACACACACACACCAATCATTAAATGCTCAGAGCACAGTTCGCCTAGAACGGGGATGGCGAACCTATGGCACGTGTGCCAAAGGTTGGCACGCAAAGAGCTTTTCCCTGGCATGCGACATGCTCCCTGCCCCCCCACTTCCCCCTCCGCTGGACCAGCCATGAGGAATTTGTGGAGGGGGTAGTGGGGGGGCAGGGAGCATGTCACGTGCCAGACTGACCCTGCCGTCGCCATCCCCACTGCCAGTGCCACCATCGCCCCCGCCCCCTGCCGCCGCCATCACCTACAGGAATCCAGCTTTGGCCCCAACTCCGGAGCCAGCGGGCTCCTCCTCATCTCTCCCCCACACACACACAGCTTCTGCCGGGAGGATCCAGATGGACAGCGGACTAAAGGGAGGGAGGGAGGGAGGGTGGCCGGCCGGGAGATGGGCGGGAGGGGTGGGGAGAAGAAGCGGCGGTGGGAGAGGAGAGGCCCGAGCGCCACTGCTTCTGCAGAGAGCGTCTCACTTGGCCGGCCGGCCAGCTAACCAGCCAGCCAAGAGTGAGGCGAACACTGGGGGCCTTTCCTCGGGCCGCCTCCCCAGGTCACATGACGAGGGGCTTGCGGGTGGCTGGCAGACCCCCCCAGGAGAGGCGTGACGGACTCCGGGAGGCAGCCAAGGCTCGATGTTTTGAGGGGCGCCCTTTGCACCGCCGCTGATCCCGACCCTCCCCCCCACTGCCACCGCCGCCATCCCCATCACCAAGTTTGGGCACTCGGTGCCAAAAAGGTTCACCATCCTTGGTCTAGAACCTTCCAAGAGACTGTGGACATCATTTAACACCAAGGTTACTGTGATCTGTTCCATAGCAGCGTCCACTTCACCATGCCAATTTAATACCTTAATGCCAAGAGAAGATCAGCTGCTTTTGCACTGTTATGAAATCAGTTAAGTGTAAAAGGTCAAGCAGTCTTTCTCTCTGCCTAGTTTGTTTAGACACAACTTCTTTTTCTTTGAGAAGTAAAAGTGAAAAATATGTTATTATCCACATGGATACCCCGTGTTATGTACTAGATCAAGTGTCTCAGGAGGCCTGGGTTCAAATCTCCACTCAGCCATGGAAACTCACTGGGGATGTTGAACTGGTAACACCACTCCTCAAATATCTCATGGGATTGTACAGCTTTCACAAGGCTACACAGGATGGCTCTTCTAGGAGGCACAGCTGAGAATCAAGCTTCAGACTGCTAATTCTGCAGCCAGAGCCCAAAACACTTAGCAAAATATGAGGAAATAATTTTGGTTCCTTCTACTGGCCAATTTTGATACTGCATCTTGTAAATACTTCTACAAATACAAAAGACATAAAAAAGCTTCCCTTCCATATGGGATTGATAAGAGATTTATAAAACCTGTCTAAAATGTCTTAAAATGTTCTTTGTATGTATGTCTGTGAGGATCCTCAGTCATCCAGGTGAGTTTATCTAGAAGTTGAGTCATGGCAACTGGACTTCTTTTTCTTGAGTGATAGAAACGTTTCACTGCTCATCCAAAGAGCTTCATCGGACTGCTTGACCTTTTACACTGATGAAGCTGTTTGGATGAGCAGCAAAACGTTTCCATCAAGAAAAAAAACTCCAGTTGTCATCAGTCAACTTCCAGATTCTTTGTGAGTACCTCTTGAAAGTAGCTAGATATGATATTTGTGTTATACCTTAGGTATAACCTACATGTAGTTGTTATGCTGTGCCTGACTTATAGAGACCCTAATAGGGATTTCAAGGTAAGTGAGATATTTAAGAAGTGGTTTTGTCAGTTCCACATCCCTAATGAGCGTCCATGCCTGAGTGTAGATTTGAACCCAGGCATGAGTCCTAGTCCCTCACTCAATCCACTACACTACACTAGTATCCCAACTTACAAGTTACAGTACATCTAAAAATCAATTTCATAACAATCAACGACATGTTAATTATAACTAGTACCTTCAATCACAATCCACTTGAAAGATCTTCTTTTTCCTACTGCAGTGTCCCACAGGTGCAGGGTCCACTAGTCAGTGGAAAGATATATTACTGAATTATGGCCAGACAGAATTTGTTTCTCTGATATGCTGCTGTAACTGTTCTTCTGTACCATCAAGTCACTTCTGATGTATGGCAGCTGTATGCATTAATAAACTCAGTACTGTGTGTGGCTTTCTTGAGCCAAACAATCTCATAGATGGGCTCCCCCCCCCCGATTCTTCTGCTTTCTCAACATTGCTGTTCATTCCAGTGAGCCTCATCTTCTTAAGATGAGCCCATTAGTATGATAGTAACAGTTTAGCCATTTTTAATTCTATAGATCATTCAGGATTTATTTGATCTAACATCCCCTTATTTCTATTTATGGTGGTCTGTGGTAACGGCAAAGCTCTCCTTCATATTACAAATGGATCTTTTTTTTTCTGTCAGCTTTTTGTAATATATATGGTCACTAAAGGCATAGACATCATATATATGGAAACTCATTTATTTATATACATTTTTCGTCAAACAGTATGGATGGTGGTCTTGATTAATGTTTACTTCCAAATATATATATAATTTTGTGTAGCATTAAAATGAGCCTCATTGTTTTTTTGGCTTGTCCATTCTATAAAGGGACACTTTAAAGAATTAAAAATAAATGCTCAACATAAAAATAGATAGCTGCTTTAGAGTGGAAAATCAACAAGTTCACAGTTTTTAGTGGGTGCTGGATAAACATCATAAAAGTAAACAGTGTCTAAAATAAATGGTTCTTGCAAAACCCTGTGAAAAAAATGGCTCCTGTGTTGTCCTTTGTAAAGTCATTTAGAAGTAATTGCAGGTGATGTTAATGATAATTTCAGAAAATAGCTTCACATGACTCTTCATGCTAAATATTTTAAACTACATTGGATAAGTGTAGCAATAGAAATATGTTGGGATGTAGGATTACTTAATTTCCCTGTCATATTTTACCCTTTATGTATCCTGGATCATAAGAATTTTCCCACCAGATGAAGACGGCAGTGGGTAATGGCATCTCACTGCAAATTCAGTTAATGATATTCTTAACATTCCCCAGGTAGCGGGTAGCAAGGATAAAACATATGAAGATGAAAGTATTAGGTAAGAATGTAGGATAATGTAAACACAAATATGATATAGACAAAGCTGATTTCCCCAAATCTTATTTTTCATTGGGATTCCCCCCCACTGCATCTAAGTAGCCCCATTTTTTTCTGAGTATTATTGATCTTTTTACTTCCCTTTGAAGTCTACTAAGTGATTTCAAGATGGTCCAGCTAGAATCTTGGTGGGATACTCTCTTTAGTATTTATCCAATCAGCAGGATGTGTGGTTTTTGGTTTAATATAGAGTCTCATGGCGCAGTGGTTAAACTACTGTACTGCAGCTATAACTGTGCTCACGGCCTGACTCAGCCTTCTATTCTTCTGAGGATGGTAAAATGAGTACCAGCTTGCTGGGGTGGGGGCAATGTGTAGCCTGCATAGATAAACTGCAAACTGCCCAGAGAATGTTTTAAGCACTATGAGACAGTATATAAGCAGAACACTTTGCTTTGCTTTTTACTATTTAGACCTTTAAATGTGTGTAGAAAACTTTTCTTTAATGGCCAACATCTAGGGCAGCCATTGCCAACCCCCTTTTTTGGCTACTGCCAGAAACACAATATGAAAGAAATATAGGCCAAATCAGGATGGTATAAGTCATATAACAAACATTATAAGGTGTGTGAAGAATTGTTTCTAGTCTGTGGCGTCTTTCAAATGGGCCAGAGCTTCCTTAAAAGTCATAAGGCCTCTGTTGAAAATGGCTGATCTGGAGAGCTGGTATCCATGAAATATGTGGGTTTGGTGTTGTATTACCACATGCCATTCATTGTCTGCTAGTACATCTTAATGTACTTCTTGAGGGGCAATGCCAGCCAAATAATAGATTTTTTTCAATAGGAAAAGGTTTCAGACTGTTAATAATCCTGCATGATTCATGATTTATACCATAAGGTACAGTAACCCCCCAACTATTGTGGGGCTTAGGGACCCAACCTGACCTGCGATAATTAAAAATCTGCGATATGTGGATGCAGGTTTCGGTTGGAACTGGGGGGCCTGTTTGTGGCCTCTTGTACTTACCCCAGGCCTTGCGCTGCCCTGAACAGGCCTCTGATGGCCTTCCTGGGTCATTGGAGGCCCCAAAGGTGCTTCTCAATGAATAGGAAGTGACTTCTGGAAAACCACAAGTGACTTCCGGATCACTAGAAAGCACTTTTCAGACCTCTGAGGGCCTTTCTGGGCATGTTGGAGGACTCAGAAATGCTTTTCTACAAACCGCAAGTCACTAGCTAAGCCCATGGAAGACAGAAACAAAATTTATTTTCCCTTGTTTCACCCCACAATAACATAATGTAACAACCCCCTACCCACAGTTCCCATTGTGCATCTGGATTATCGGTTTATTCTCCAGTATGGCTGCTTTCTAATGCTCTACAAGAATCTAGATCACTAAATGTGGTGCATTTGAGTGTTAGTGTTACTATACCAACTACCACTTACACCACTCTACAAGCCAATACAATTTATTTAGTATAAATAATGTTCACACTACTGGGCTCTGTCACTAGAGACATGTCTAATTTACTACCATATTTCAGATCTCACAAGATTTTATTTCTGGACAGGGATGTCCACATCTATAAAGGTTCAACCGCTGTCAGTACATATCCAAAAGAACGTAACTGTTCGTCAAGATGAAGGCCTGTGTCTTGATACATATGCACAAAAGTACTTTTCGCCCAAGATTTGTACTCACTGTTCAGCTTTGAATCTCATTCTATCTCTCTTCCTAACTGTATCTATGCTATCACTATTCCTCAAATTATATATCTAAAAATAAAGTTTAAAAAATCACTAGGAGGAATCCCCTACAGCTTCCACAGCAAAAGCAGCAAGATGCAAGATTCTATCTCACAGTTTTAAGATCTTATCCCTCTAAGCCATCATGCTGACTAAACCTCTATACTTTGATCAATAGGGAGCTAAGTGGATTTTTTTTTTTAAAAAAACCTGAAACATCCTTTAAGCAAAAATAAAGTTGCTTCTTTATTACACACAAGCCCTTCTGCTTGGCATTTGAAGAGAATATATTTTTTTAAAAAAGTTTTAAAGGCATGCAATTGAAGATGGAAAATATAGATTTAGCAAGGACAATTGTGGTAGCACAAACCTGGAAAGTTCAGAATACAAATATCGTGTTGAATGCTGAATGAAGTATTGTATCTAAGTTTAGCTGCTAAGTGTGCATTGTAAATATACAGATCTCTTTTCTATTTGGTTTGCAAGAGCAACTGGGAAAGAGCCCCCCTCTGTTCTAGCAGGGCCTGCATTGCATGGCTGATCATGCAATATTGAGTGAGTCACCCAGAAGCCAGTGTAAGAATGGGCATGTACCAAGGAGCTTGTAGAACAGGATGTATATTTTTTCAATTGTTCTTTTACTTTGCAGTCCCTGAAAAAGATACTGGCAAGCAGATTCAACACAATAAAAGGTGAAATCCCAAACCAAGATGAATATTGGAAAAAAATGAAAAACAGATGATATTTTGAACCCTACCCGAGTCCTTTTCAGGCTGGACACTTTTCTATTTTCCCTCCACTGAGAGGATGGAGGGGAAACAGAAAAGTCAAATAAGACTTCTGGTCACATGTTAAATCTTTTGAGTCTTTAAATACAAAGCTGGATATGAAAACTGATAAAGCATCTTCTATTATCGGGTTTCAACTTAGGTGATGCAGATTCACTTGTCCTTATCTATTTCCATAGACAGCTGCCTAGATGCCCTAAGCACATCTGATCTCGCCTGATTTCAGAAGCTACTGTAATAAGTAGAAAAACTGAGTAACAAGTAACAGTTGCAATTATTTTAAAAAACATTTTTCTATGTAGGGGGTGCAACACATGTGTGATCCCCTGCCTGTCAAGGGAATGTATATGTTTTTTACAGGGGAAAAACCCGTGTCCCTTGCAATACTGGTTGGTGATCCAACAATTAAAGACCAAGCCTCTATGCAAGTGGAAGCCCTCTAAAATGCTAATAATGTAACATCCGGAATTTCTATGACAGAAAAAAATGTAATATTTGACATGAATTTCTATCCCATATAACCCAGAAAAGTTTTAATGTTGCAAAACATTAAAACTTTTCTGGGTTATATAGGTTGCAAAAGATATACTTAATATATTTGCTGAGGTAGGAAAAAGAAACAGGACATCAATATTTGAAAATTTCTTTACGCAGGACATATCACAGGCTGTTGGGATTTACTTTTTTGTATCAGGTACTACTGGATTATTTTAAAACACTGCTAAAATGCAGCGCATGGACCAAGACTGGCGTTGTTGACAGTCTAAACAGTACATACTTATAACAAGAACTTGAAAAGCAAAGGAAAAAAAAACTAAACCTAAGCCTTTCTTCTGAAAGCATACTAGATTTACACTTTTAACAGGCAAAGCTGAAGAACTGTGGCATGTTTACTTCAGAAGGATAAACAGTTACACTTAAACACAAAGCTCTTTTTAACATAGATCGGAGAGCAAATGGTTTAATAGCATTAAGACCCCAATGTGTTCCATACCACTGTATTCAAAGCCATCAATCATATATAATCCAGAATATACGAGGCACAAAAGTGCTAAAAAAGGTCCATTAAAATGCAAGTCTTTCC
The DNA here is from genome assembly GCA_029282475.1 of Phrynocephalus forsythii. Lineage (NCBI taxonomy): Eukaryota > Metazoa > Chordata > Lepidosauria > Squamata > Agamidae > Phrynocephalus > Phrynocephalus forsythii. Next base: position 68,115,390 of record JAPFRF010000008.1, on the reverse strand, counting down.
AGGTGTACCATCCATTTGCTAAACCTAAATGAAGTGGAGCAACAGTCTCGACGTATATACATAACACCATTAGTGGCAATTTATCATGTCTTTTAAAAGTGATATACAACACTTATAAAACGGCCTATAAACCTTAAGAGCAACAAGTTTGCTATCACTATATACATTCAATAGATGTGACTGGCATTTTCAGAGCTCTTAGTTGTAACCATCTCTTATTACTCTGTTTTACAGGACTTTTTAATTTGGTCCTGGTAGCAGGGTATTTTTAATCCATTTTTCTTTTCATGAAACAAAACAGTTCATTATTCCTTGCCCCAAAACAAACAAAATATTTCAACAACATTGCTGTAGTGTCCTCAAAACTCATTTTCAAACGGTTAACATCCTAATCTGACAATAAGAGCACAAAGATGAAAGTCAAAAGATGAAATTAAATGTAAAGGCAATAATCAGAGCACCTACTTTATAACCCCATCAACTCAAGTTAGTGATTATATTTCATTATTTCTCCCTCCTTGTTCCTCACACCCATTCTAGTTTGATTTGCACATGATCATTCATCATTTCAGTTTCATAAGCATTCCTCAATTTGTCTCTGATTTCTTTTCCAGAAATCGTCTAGTGTGTTTATAACTGGCCCACTTTTGGCCTATGCCCATCTTCCTTCATAAGAGATTACTATAAATAAAATGAACCGTGTTAACACAGCATTAATGGTATGTATTTAAAGCCAGAAATACCAGACAACAGAACAGAACAGTCTCAGAAAGAGGGAGCCATACAATTTCCTTAAATCACTTCACACCATCTAATTAGACAAAGCATTTAGGACTATGCTATACTTAACTTTTCCACCATGAAAACTAATTCATAAGAGAAGAATTGTGCATTTTGTTACAAGTGGCAAGTGTTTTCCAGAATACAAAGGCTGGGGAAACTGAACTCCTGAGAAGCTGATTTCTGTCTAAACACATACTGGTGTTACTTATGTGTTAAAGAAAAGTGTATGTTTTCTTTCAAATTCTGTTCCACATACCGGATTGCATCCACTTGATCTTCATATTTTTAAAAGGGACCCACAAAATGATTGGAGCAATTTCCCGATGTAATGGCCAAATCAGGGAATTTCTTTAATGGAAATATTTGTCTCCTACCCTTTGATCCATTATAGATCTGAAGGGCAGCTTAAAACAAATTCTGATTCACTGAAAAAAATATATGTACTATATATAATATTTTAAGATCACTCCAGCACTGGGAATTAATATGGTGATGCAAAGAGAGCTGTAACAGGCAACACAATTACAGAAGAACATTCCTTTTTCTAAGTATGACAGCTACCAAATTAATGTGAAACTTACCTTAAATTTTAAGGTCCCATAAGATACTTCTCCCTGTTTTCTTATTGTTTCTTGCCTGCTGTCATAGTCTTTGGCTTTTATTGAACTGAGTTTTCCACTACACCTGGCTCTACGTTCGTAAACAAAAACCTTATATTGGATTCATTAAAGAAGAATGCTATATAAAGGTACCATTAAAGAAGAATGCTAGCAGTTCTTTCTGAAAGTTGGGTCATGGCAACTGGACTTCCTTTCTTGAGAGACTGAAACATTTCGCTCCACATCCAAACAGCTTCGTCAGTCTGAGGAAAGCTAGTTGTGAGTCCTCCATTTTATAGTTCACTTTGATCTCATGTCACCCTGGTCTGAAATAGGCTCATAAGATGAACAATGGCCTGAATAGTCTCTTAGGTAGACAATAGTCTCAATAGGCCTTTAGGTGAACAATGGCCTAAGGGTAATTAGCTATGGCCTTGGTGGTGGAGGCATGAAGTATTTTTGATTTCTCTGGGTATTGATGAAATCACTTCCTGATAAGTGGCAGATAGACTGTGCCTGAGCCCCCCACCTCTGTTGAGAGAGGGGTTTTCAATACTCACATGAATGGCTTCCCTGACCCCTCTCTCAAACCACCTATCTTCTCTATTTAATGTGTGTACATCTTCATCTTTGCATGACTTCCCTTTAAGAACATAAGAACAGCCTTGCTGGAACAGGCCACAGCCCATTCGGTCCAGCATTCTGTCTCACACAGTGGCTCACCATTTGCTTCAGGGTATTCCCAAGCAGATGTCTTCACCTGCTTACGATTCCCGCAAATGGCATTGAGAAATATCCTGCCTCTCTCTCCAACCCCAAGGTTGTCCTTAGGCATCCATAATGACAGCCATTGATACCCTTGTTCTCCATGCACTTGTCTAATACCTTCTTAAAGCTGTCAAGGCTAACAGCTGTCACTACTTCTTCTGGCAGGGAGTTCCATAGACCAGTGATCCTCTGGGTGTACTTTCTTTTATTTGTTTATGATCTAGAACCCAAAAGTTTCATGGAGTGCCCCCTAGTTCTATTGGTGTATGAAAGGGAAAACAGCTTTTCCTTATCTACTTTGTCCACACTGTGCATGATTTTATAAACTCCAGTCAGGCACCGTCATTCAAGAGTGAAGAGGTCTAGCCTTTGCAGCCTCAGATAGTAAGGAAGGTGTTCCAGTCCCCTAATCATTTTAGCATTTCAGACACTCCAGCCATGCAGTGAATGACCAGGTTCTTCCATCGGGTTCGAGTCTCAGGCTGATCGATTGTTCTTCTGGGTCAGCACACTGCTTTGTTGAAGGCCCACTTTGGATATCCACAGCCTTACGTGCTATCTTCAGGTGCCTGTCTTCCTTCTTCATGGCTTCTGAGCAGGTGGGGAGGCCCTCTGCTCTGTGGTTTAGGGTCCTGATGACTCCTAATTTGTGTTGTAATGGATGGTGGGAGTCAAACAGTAAGTACGGATTCGTGTGGGTGGGTTTCCTGTAAACTTCTACTCCCAGAACTGAACCTGTCTGAAAAGCTTTAAAGGATTTTTGGCAAAAACAACATCCCTATTTATTTCAAACCCACCAACACACTAAGGCAGAGACACGTCCACCCAAAGGACCCAATACCAAAACACAAAAGGAGCAATTAGTATATGCAATCCAACGCAGTGAGGAGTGTGCAGACCTCTACATTGGAGAAACTAAACAGCCATTAAACAGGAGGATGACCCAACATAGAAGGGGCAACAACTCAGGACCAGGAATCAGCAGTATATCTCCACTTGAATGACAAAGGGCACTCATTCAAAGATTACGATGTACCTATATTGGACAGAGAAGATAGGTGGTTTGAGAGAGGGGTCAGGGAAGCCATTCATGTAGTATTGAAAACCCATCTCTCAACAGAGGTGGGGGGCTCGGGCACAGTCTACCTGCCACTTATCAGGCAGTGATTTCATCAATACCCAGAGAAATCAAAAATACTTCACTCTTCCACCACCAAGGCAATAGCTAATGAGTAACGACCCATACTTTGTGGGTTTCAGCATCTTAGGCCATTGTTCACCTAAAGGCCTATTGAGTCTGTTGTCTATTTTAAGAGCCTATTCAGGCTATTGTTCATCTTATGAGCCTATTTCAGACCAGGGTGACATGAGGTCAAAGTGACTGACAAAGCTGCTTGGGTGAGCAGTGAAATGTTTCAATCTCTCAAGAAAAGAAGTCCAGTCACCGTGATTCAACTTCTAGATAAACTCACCTGGATGACTGAAACTCTTCACAGACAATGCTAGCAGTTGTTTAATATTTTATCATTACTCAGTTGAAAATCTGGTGAGACTCTATACAACTCATCAACTTTAATCAGTAGTGATTTGCTGTTGCTGCTGCCGCCGCCATCATCACTATGGTGAATGAAGTCCTCCAAAATAGGATTATAACCACTATGTTGTACTTATGGAAAGTATACCCAGATATCTACTTTGAAAAGGATAAAATATTAAACAACAGTTAATGTTGAATGATGCTAGATTAATATTGGTCATTTTTAAAGGAGTAGCTATGTTAGTCTGTTGAAGCATAGCCAACAAACAAAATATCCACAAAAGCTCACATTAAAATATAGCAATTTTAATGAGTTTTCATGGATCTTTTTGTTAACAAGATTTCAGAATTTATGCGGGTATTTAATATACAGTGGTGCCTTGGATAACGACGGTAATTCGTTCTCTGAGGTTAGTTGTTATCCAAAACACGTTGTTATCCGAAACACAGTTTCCCATAGGAATGAATGGCAAACTGTTTAATCCATTCTGGAGCCTAGGAAAAAGGCACACACACCTGGTTTTTTGCCCAAAACTCTTTAAAAAGTGCACTTTAAAGGTACAGATGCAATGTCACCTGGAGTAACTTTTTTACTGATGCATGCTGGAAATTCATTATCTGAGACAGTCCATAGGGAAAACTCGTTATCTGAGGCAGCCCATAGGAAGATTCGTTATCCAAGGCAGCCCATAGAGAAAATTCATTCTCCAAGGCAGACCTATACCTAGGAATTGCGATTTGTTATCCGAGGCAGCCCATAGGGAAAATTCGTTATCAGAGGCAGCCCTATACCCGGAAATTTGCAGTTGTTATCCAAATTATTCGTTATCCGGGTCAGTTGTTATCTGAGGTACCACTGTACATTGTTAAATATTCGGATATACTGTATTCTGAATCACGGTTTGGTTTATTGATCTTACAGAATAATTTTTTTGAATATGGGGGAAATGGCTCAGTTTATACCTAATTCTTTTATATGCTTTTTTTTTTTACAATTTAGGGATATTACATATTGTGTCAGTGTATGTTGCCAGTTGTTTCTCTTCCTCTAATTCTACTGTCTATAAATGTCAATATCTGTCTTCTACTACTGAAATTCTCACTTTCTTTCATAGCTATCTATTCCACACAATTTGTACCTGGATATAAAACTAATTACTACTGGATGATTCTTGGACTACAGGCTGGTTTTTCATTAGTTTCACACAACATAGGAAACCCTACCCACCCACATTTGTTATAGGGCTGTGATTATCACTGCTTTATTTATTTTTTAAATCTAGGGCAGGCTCAACTCTAAGGCAGCATCTGGTTTTCTGGGAGGTCCTGCTTTTGTTACCCAATTTTCCAGCTGGATTGAGATAAGCACAAGAAAGTCAAGTGACTTGCCTAGGGTCATGTGGCATCAGTGGCTTGGAACAGATTGTCACCCATGATCCTGATGCCCTTCAATTCATATGGCCTCTATACTGTTCTTCTGCAGTAGAGACAAATTATCTTGTCATACCAATCTTAAAGTGATATTAAACACTCTCAGTGGATTTCAAAACAGGATTTTTGTTCTTTTACCTCAATCACTTTTTTTAACTATTGCAAAAATTACATCACTATATTTTTATTAAGCTTCTCGAGCACCCTTTTCCCTTCAAATGAGGACACCTGGAAATGTGACAAATTCTGGGGTATTTTCTTGAATTTTGTAATCACTAACAGAGAGACCCTAAACAAACAAGTACAGTGAAGTTGTTGCCAAGAACGTGTTCATGATGTTACAGAAGTTTTCATTCTCATTGGAATGTGTATATATGGAGGCAACTATTCCGCTATTGCCAATTATTTAGTAGGTATAAAATAGAACTGAAACAGAAGTTTTGACTAGTGCTCATTCTTTGATACCTGCCAGAATAAAACTCGTTCCTCTGAAATTGACAGTATCAATACATATATATACTGTCCATATAGAGGTTTACTATATAGAGGCAGCATTAGTTTCTATTTTATGAAAGTAAAAATAGCTTGAAGTAGTCATAACAATGAAATACAGTACAGAGAATCCATGAGGTCAGACAGATGATTCTTAGAAGATCACAAACAAGCATATCCCTGCCATTTTATAGTCCGAATACCGACTTCCAAAATGGAACTGAGATACAGCTAGCCTATAGAGATGCTCTCATGAATTGTTTCATGGATTCTCATGAAACAGGCAGCCTGTAATTATTTAACAAACAATGCTGTCATTACAAGAAGTCAACACAGATTTCATAAAAACAAGTCATGCCAGATTAATTTGATCTGTTTCTTGGATATGCCTGGTGGATGAGGGGGAATGCTGTCGATATTGCTTATCTGGACTTCAGGAAGGCCTTCAATAAGGTTCCCCATGACATTCTTGCTAATAAGTTAGTAGAAAGTGGGATAGATAGTGTTACTGTTAGATGGATTTGTAATTGGTTGACTGATTGTACCCAAAAGGTGATCAAAAATGGCCTCTCTTCAGCTTGGAGAGATGTGAACAGTGGGGTGCCCCAGGGTTCTGTTCTAGGTCCAATGCTGTTAAATATCTTTATTAATGACTTGGAGGAAGGAATAGAAAGTATGCTAACTAAATCTGCAGATGATACCAAATTGGGAGAGGTTGCTAATTTCCTAGAGAATACGATGAAAATCCAAAATGACCTTGACAGATTAGATTGCTGGGCCAAAGCTAACAGAATGGGTTTCAACAGAGGGAAATGTAGGGTACTACATCTAGGTAAACAGAATGAATTGCACAGATATAGGATGGGGACACTTGACTGGAGAATAGTATCTGTGAAAGGGATCTGGGAGTCTTGGTGGACCACAAATCGAACATGAGTCAGCAGTGTGGTGTGGCGGCCAGGAAAGCCAGTACAATTCTTGGTTGCATCAACAGAAGCATCGTGTTTAGATCAAGGGAAATGATAGTACACTCTATTCTGCTCTGGTCAGGTCCCACCTGGAGTACTGTGCCCAGTTCTGTGTGCCTCAATTTAAAAAAGATGTTGACAACCTTGAATGGGTTCAGAGGAGGGTGACCAAAATGATTGAGGGTCTGGAAAAAATGTCATACAAGGAGTGGCTTAGGGAGCTGAGAATCTTTAGCCTTTCAAAAAGAAGGCTGAGATGGAATATGATAGCTATGTTTAAATATTTGAAAGGATGTCATATTGAAGAGGGAACAGGTTTGTTTTCCATGGCTTCAGCAACTAGGACTCCGGGCAATGGTTTCAAACTATGAGAAAAGAGATTCCATTTGAACATTCGGAAGAACTTCATGATAGTTAGAACTGTTCGGCAGTGGAATATGCTGCCATGGAGGGTGGTGGAGTCTCCTTCTTTGGAGGTTTTTCAGCGGAGGCTGGATGGCCATCTGTCGGGTGTACTTTGATGGGAGGTTCCTGCATGGCAGGGGGTTGGACTAGATGGCCCTTGAGGTCTCTTCCAAGTCTATGATTCTATGATTCTATGATCACCCATGTTTTGATGACAGCTAAGACATGTGACTTTTCCCAGAGGTGTATATAGATAGTAAAAAGCATTTGGGAAATGTCCAGTCTCTGTGGGACCACTTAATTGAGTTCCCAAGGGATAACCAAAACCTCCGCAAGCTGTACCATCTGGGATCAGCCATTGAGTAAGAACTGGCGCCATGGAACAACACAACCCCAATTCCAAAACATGATAGCTGTCACAGGAGGATATTGTGGTTGATGATATCAAAGGCTGGAGAAACACAGGAGGACCAGCAGGGTTACACTTCCCTGATTGCTTTCCTGAGGAAACTGACTTGCAGGGAAACTAATGCCTTTTCAGTCCCATGGCATGTTAAATGAAACAACATTCCAAAAATAGTGTTCCAAAAATGGAAAAGTGTTCTAAAATAGCTGACACACTTACCTAATATATACTGTACTTTTCAGTAAAAAAAATCAACTGTACACCTGTTTATCCATGAGGTACTCTAGTGTTGTTCATTTTCAATATTTGTATGTTTTGCCAAACATGTGAGACTTTTTATGGGATGGAGTATTAATGCTACAAAACCCAAAGGTTGCAGAGAACAAGTACTTTTATCACATATATTCAATTCTATACCATCTCTCAGACTTGTACAATGCCCCCCCCCACTTGGTAATGGGAAATACAATCATTGAACAATATATACAATGTTATTTTTCTGTGGGTTTAAAACCATTGTGGCATTTTGCATTCCTGTAAGCCACTGTGTCATATTTTAGTTAGTTTTGGAAGTCTGTGTGCATATACAGAATTGTGATGGGCTCCAGATCACAAAGATCCATTATTTAATTTTTTATGCTCTCCTTCCTCCTAAGAGCTCAAATTGACATTTTAGTCTTGCCACAGATTCATGAATTTGGCTCAATTGAATGACTGACTCTCCATATAAAATGGTCTATTCAGGCTTCACTTCTCTAGTTCCATTAATAAAAACATAGACATTATCTCATTTCAATCTAGAACATTTGGGATGTATACATTGTGGCTCACTTAGGAAAACATTGTGACCTCCAGGAAATGCTATTCAGCCAGTTTATGACCTTTGGTGCTTGATCACAGAGTCTTCTCTACACTGGTCATTTGGTAAAAGCTGGTGCAGTCCAATAGGGTTGGTTGAGGGTGGGAGGAGGGATAACATATATCTTGAACAGATCCTCATGTCCAAATGGCATATAAATCAAAAGCGACCCTCCAGCTCTTTAAGTTGTCATTTGAACATTTTGCCTGCTCCTCTGCAGGAAGTGAAATTATTATTTTTTTGCCCATGCTAGACCATTGCTGATGCACTGGATCACTTAGATGGAGTTAAAAAGATTCCCTTGTATGCAGTGTCATGTCGTCAAACTATGTCTCAAAGTAGGAAACTATTTAAGCTGTTCTCTCAACATAGGTATCTGGCTTCTTTCACTACATCCAGGTAATAGAAGTAATGTCAGACAAGCCAAAGAAATTACAGAGGAGAAACAAACCAAAAACAGTGCAATAAACTGGAGTTCATTAACTGCTTAGATTGTTTCTGGGCCAGCATTACTGGTCACTAGTCAAGGTCTTTGCCTAATCATGTGGATAACTACTGAGGACAAAAGTGTCCTGATCTCTTCCCACTCCTCTTGTTATTGCCACCCACTTGCCCTCTGGTCCACAAAAGGTGCAGTAGCAAGTACAAGATGACTATGAGGAAAAAGGACAGTTATCACTCACTTTTCTGAGCATCAGCAGGAGGCTGTCCCAGTGTCAGAAAAAGAAAGCATACAATAACAGGTCTAAATCAAGGGCATAAAGGTCTTGTTACTTCACCCTCCAACGCCATAGGATGATAATTTGGCACTGCTCCTTCTATTCTATACTGTGGATCAGTCTAAATTCATGGGTTCTGACTGGTTCCTGATCTTTGTGTGAATAAGCCATTTAATAAGGACTCACTAAACCAGCCTACTCTGCATCTCAGAGTATAAATGGGCAATTCATATTCATTCCTCAGAAGTTCTATGGTGGCCCAATCCTACCAATTCTGCCCCTTTCCAGAACCACCTGGACCACTTAATGGGCTCTGAGCAGCATTCATCTTTGCCATTATCCTTGTTGTGCCAATTGTGCACACAACCTGGCTGGTTTTCCCCAAACCCATGTAATTGAATACTCTGGTGCCCATCTCTATCTCGAAGTATCTATGACAGCCTACAAAGATCATGCAAATTTGTGTGGCTGTACAAGGAATATTTTTTTCAGATTCCAAGAGAGGCTTCCAATATCCCTGAAAAACCCTAACCAAATATGTGTAACATTTTTGAGCATAGTTGTCCTGGACACTTCATGCTCCTTTTCTCATTCAAGATACACATCAATTAATAATCTGCTCAATACCACTTCCTAAATGCTTTTTTTAATTTTCAAAAGTTAAGTAAAACCTTTGACCTTCTAAAAGCAAATCAATTAACTCTGTATTCTGCATGTCTTAAAAGGTTCACATTATGACACACACAATGACAGCTTTAGACAATGTTTATCGTATTTCTTAAGATACCACCTGGATTATAGTTTACATTTTCCTGCTTTTTTATGAGAGAAGTCTCAACAAATACAGTTTGCTGCCACAGAAACGTATATTCCACTTGGACACCAAATGTTTCAAAATATTACATCCAACTGAGAAATGTGATTAAAATACGCCTGGACAGTTGAAATTTTTAGATAATTTCTCCTTCTCCTGTCTCACTGTACACTGATAAGATATAAATTGAACCAATGTAATCTACATTAACAGAAGCATCATGCCATGTGTTATATTTGGGGATAAAAATACTCAGCCTTTTAAAATTCACCCCTCTAAGCATTTATTACTAGAGTATTAAAAGTTCCACTAAAGAAGCCAAACAACTTTGCAATTCCAGCTAATGTATTCCTTGGGGAAGGTAGTATTCTCCTTGCTCAGATATTACTAGAAAATCATCACACCCACAAATCTTCTTAACTCCTGATAATTATGGATGTTTTTAAAAGTTGTGCAGTTAAGCAGTTGCCATATTGTGTTATTTTGCCACATGCTATGGAAATCTGATGCACGATATCTATGCACTCCATCTGTTCTGCTGGATTGATCCAGTGATGAGATTCTTTATTGAAACCTGCTTTCCCCTGCTGGCGCTGTATTCATGAAAGGGAAAAAAACCACTTTCTTCTAGTTCTCTTGTGCTGTGGTCGACCCCATCTTCCTTCCCATTAGAACACTTCCTGCTGCCACACATCTCACAGGATTTATATTGTTTTGATTCTTTTCAAACACTGACTTGTTATCAACATCTGACAACAGTCTCATGGGCTGGTGTGATTTTACACACTGACCAGGTCCATAAGGTTCTATAAATCCCTCATGGCTAGAGAGCTGTAAAATGTCTCCCTGTCTGTTAAAGTGCACAGTAGCTTTTTTATTACATAAATAGTCATGTGTGTTCTACACTTGGAGGTGGAGGGGGGCACTGGGAACAGTTAGGTGTGTGTTATTCAAGGGCATTGATGATGACTATTTCATATCAGCAAGTTTTATTCCCTCCTATTGTTTCCAATCAGACTTTAAAATGAGGAATTAAGCATTAGCCACTGCTATGTGTTTTTATATCAAAGTTATTCAAGTTTAATTATATTCAAATAAAGAAGAGTTTTAGAATGAACAATTCTTCACCAAACTGGTGAAGAAACTCATGGCTTCCAGAGGGTGCTGCAGAATTCTATCCTAAATTTCACATTCTTCAATTTTAACTCATCAGTGACAGAACAGAGAAGAAATCCTTACCAGATAAGTCTGGAAGAAGAGCTAACTTCAGAAAGCAAGAATAAAATTCAAGGTTGAAACATGATAGAAATGAAATTAAACAATTAGAAACTCTACCAGCACATTAGATGTGGCATCAAGGGTCACACTGCTGAGTACATTTTCAATAATTTACTATCCTCTTTCTGTATGGCTGGTCAATAATTCGATCCTGCAATTTCACTGGCTGTTTCAGTAATGGCTTCAGAGTGGTTGCCAATGGGCTAGCATAAGTTAAAATGGATGATAGATGATGAAGCTGTAACTTGGCAAATGAAACTAGAAAACCAAGGTAACTTCTGATGGCAACTGTAAATGTGAAAATGATGTCAGGACCGCAATCAGTCACAAGTGGTTTGGAATGAAAAATGCTGGGCAAAAAAACTACATTAAGCTTCAAAAATATCTAATGTAATTTTAAATTGAATTAACAGTACCATAATTTGCAAATCACATGAAATAAGAGTTCCACTTTATTCTCCCATCTTCTGACCTCCGATGTCATACTATTGTGTATCACACATTTACATAGTTCTGTAATGGATCCAATTACCTTAGGTGATGGTTTTCTCTCCTAAAGATTTTCAGTCACCAAGGTCTTCCAGATATGCTTGCATATTATATGTGTGTGTGTTGTGTAGTTATAGTCGTGACCGACCCTTCGTGACCCCATGTCCATGGAGTTTTCTTGGCAGGAATACTGAAGTGGTTTGCCAGTTCCTACTCCAGGCGCCTACAGCACCTGGTATTCCCTGGTGGTCTCCCATCCAAGTACTGACCAAGGCCAACCCTGCTTAGCTTCCGAAATCAGGCGAGATCGGATGTGCTTAGGGCATTATAGCATCAAGTAAAAGATTGGGCTACATGCAAGGTTCTTTCCAACTCTTTATATTCTATTCCAGATTATGTTCCAAAAACATAGTGACTATGTGTTAGTCAATTCTTCCTAACAACCTGGATTCTTCAGACCCTGCACTCCACAGCATAAATACTGAAACTTAATCTTCAAGTCTTGGGTTTGAACTATCCACGACCAATTTAAATCCTTTTGATACCAGTGAGTCTATTTTAAATATGAATTTCTCTGATTCCAGTCCTATGGATTCAGCTTCTATGTCTGACACTTAGCAAGTAGCCCTCCTCCTTAAAAGGAAGCAAGAGATGAAATGAATTGTGACACAACCTGCCTAACAACATATGGTAGAAATTTATTTTATGAGGGTGAGTCAATGAAAGGAGTGTGCAGTATATCCCAGAACTATTTGCTGAACAATTTCAAAATTCAGTTTTAAATCACTGACCACATGTTGACTATCTATGCACTAAACAAGTCCCCCACAGACTAGTACTATCTTCTACCTGTTCCTCACTGCTGGCCTCTGTGATTACATGGTAGATATTTTAATTTACTCCTTTATTTACTGTCATTTATAGGAAACTCTTCTGCATAAAAGTTATTAACAAAATCAATTAAAGTCATGATTATTCCATCCCACTTATTTTCAAGCGCCAGCCGAAAAGATTCTGAGAACACCTTGAAGTTCCACCGACTAATCAGCCTCAAAGATAGGAGAAAACCTTTGCCATGTAGCAAACCATAAAGGGATATTTGCAAATTCTTTCAATGATGCACGGAAGCATCAAAAAGCACTGTTGAATTTTACTGATACTTTACATTAATTTACTACATACCATATCACTATTACTATTTGCAAGAATTACCACAGGAATACTACTTTCAATTCAAAAACCATTTGCAAAGACAGTTGAATGAAATAAAAAAATGAGAGTGGCAGAGAGAACAAAAATGGTTAACAGCAGGGCTGTTGCTTTTCCCAAATGCAGCAAACTGAGCCTAATTGAGGCTGACGCATGACAGACTCGTGTGTACAGTATTGCCCAGGCACTGACTGAAGCTGCTGACAGAGGGTAAATGGTGCATGGCACCTGGTCTTGCCCTGGCCTGGCATGGTAACATCAGCGCACATTGCCTGTCAGGAGATATCATGAGGGCTAATGAAGGGCAGCCCATATTTTTAAAATTCTCCTCACTTAGTTTTGGTTCAGACTTTAACACCATGAAGCCTTCTCAACCTTGTAGTGCTTGGTTAAGGATATGTGACACTTATTTAAAAATTAATGTGTTCTAATCAATTTAAAGTTAGACAACTAAAAGCTGGTAGTTCTGTAAGTGTGCATGCATTAGAGAAGACCATTGTGAGGCATTTGTGAATAGGGAGAGTTATACAATGGAGAATTAACCAAGTACAGATAAGAAATGCACAGGGTTGTTTTATTCATTGCAGAGAAATGAGAAAGAATAAAATTCACCTCCCCCCTTAAAAAAACTCAAAACAAAGGCAAAGCCAGCAATGAAGGGCAGGAAGATCTTTGGTATCTAGAAAAGATTCAAAGCACGAAAGCATAGTTTCTTATACTTTAACTCAGGCACTTGCATCATTTTCTTTATTAAATGAGAAAATTAATTACGGAAATTTTATACAGTATGGTCAAAGTGGCACAGGTGTTCTACTAACATTCTAAAAAATCTAATCTATAAAATGTAATCTTGAAAGGGATTCACTTCTCTTATATGAACTTTGCTGATGCTACAGCAGAAGCAATATCAGTGTATGATACAATAAGAGCAGACATATACAGTATTTGGGCTAACAAAAAAATTCTGTTCAAGCATAAAAATATATATATTCACAACAGTTATTTAGTCCTTGGTAATTCAGGGTCAACTGTATTAATTACTTCAATAGTGTTTATTTTCCACATAGAATAACTATAATGAACTTTTGCACAAAGGTGACAGATGAGGAAAAATATATTTAAATGAGGTTGCATGGGGCAATCTCACTCTTGTCATGACTGCAAACTTGTCAAAAGGCATACTCATCCATTTAGGCGAGTCAATCCAACCCTCCCCATTTTTACTTTGGTTACCTGAAGCAACAACTCTGGGAAGAGTAAATATGTCAATACATGAAGGGTTTCTATGAGAGCCAGAACGTGAGGAAAGCGCCTTCATGGACATGTGAATCTCCTCCCTTCAGACTGAGGGAGTCAGGATGGCTCTCTGAATAAATATGGCCACATTCACTGACAGGAGAATATAGAATGGCATGTAAATACATTAAACAAACAAATAAAGTTTAGCCTTGAAAAAAAGTCCTTTTGAATACTTGAAAGATTGTCATACAGAAGAGGGACAGGATCTGTTCTCATTTATCCCGGAGTGCAGAGCACGTAAGATTGGGCTCAAGTTATAGGGAAGCCAGATTTCAATTGAGTATCAGGATATATATTTTTTCTAACTGTTCATGCAGCACAACAACGGAACCAACTGCCACAGGAGGTGGAGAGCATTCCAATACTGAAGGCATTCCAGCGAAAATTAGATTGCCGTCTGTCTGATATACAGTACTTTGATTTTCATTCCTGCCCCTTCCAACTCTATATTAACCCTCTTCCAACTCTATTATTCTCTGACTCTATGACCTTTATCTGTCAATCATCTCAAAAAGTTGGCTGTTTAGTCAAATGAATCTAGTCAAAAATAGGAGGAGGTCATAGTTCATATCCTAGGAAATATATCCTGGAACACCACCATGATAATGGCTGACACTTAATAACTCACTACCTAGTTCCACCTCTGGTTCTGTTCTTTGAATTGTCTTTATTGGTTTACTTTTCTGCTATGTTTTGTTTTGGCATATTACTGATATTATTTATTTTTGTTAATGTTTAATATGCTTTGAAGTTATTTTTATGTTATTGTACTATGTTTTGTTTTTTATTGTTGTTCGCCATCTAGATTGGCCCCATGCTAAATGGGCGATATACAAATTGAATAAATAAATAAATGAAATAATAAATAATAAATATTTGAAGTTACATGTTTGTGCTAATTGCCATTGTACTTTGGCTAATGCTTAAAAACTAGACATATGTAACAACTTTACTATAAAACAGTCACATGCTATTGATATCAATATTTTAAATAAAATTCTACAGTGCTAATAGCCCATTAATAGATGTGGAAAATTCTTTTATGAAGCTGTAATAGATAAATTTCCATTATCTATAAACTTTAGTTTTTTAAAAAAATACCCACATCCTATCAACCATAATAAACTCTGCCCTAATTTCGAATGTATGCTTTTGTAGTCTGTTGGTTGAATGAATAGGTATTTGTAAGTATTACTTTAAAAATAAAACATTAACCCACTTTGCCTACAAGCAATACTGCAGGGAATAAATTTAACTGCTTTAACCCTATCACTGAAGAAAAGAAAATTGCAGCATATTTTTATAATCTCTATAAATGTTTAATAGTTGTGGCTCTTGGTCTCTAAGTAGTTTAAAAATGGCCCAGAATGACTTTTTGTAACAAGGGAGGAAGAGGTGAACACCTGTAGCCAATATAAAATGAATGGCATAAGCTCATTTTATTAGTTTTAAAAAGCTGGGCTTCTATGCCTGCTCTATGATTTAACTTGCTGAAAATAAGCTGCTATGCTACCTGTACCACTTTCCCCCAATTCATGTAAAGTTTGGTGCAGTTTCACAGGCCGAGAGGAAATTATCTAATCTCCAAGGAGAGGGGACTTACTATAAATATTTTACACATAACCTTGACTTCTAATTTGAAATTTAGAACTTGCAAATTTCCTTGCAATACTTGGATAGAAACAGCATAGTATGAACTGGCCAACGTCATAGTCTTTTGGTTATGCAGAAGCTTGCAGGGAGCTTATGAACAAGGGGTGAGTATTAGATATTTATAGTTTAGCAAGCACTTAAGCCAAGGGTCAGGAATTCAATTTCCTACAGTGCTTCCCAGGAGGACAACCAGCCTGTGTAGCCGTGGCCAAGATGTACACTTCTAGAGCACCAGAGAAAGGACTGGGAACTAGAGATGGGCACAAAACAGAAATATAGTGTTTCATTTCGTTTTGTTTCAGTCTTGATTTCATTTTGTTAATAATGGATTTTAAAAAGAATTTTCATCATGAAATGAAATGAAACGATTTGTAAGGCTATAATTAATGAGGAGCTTTCCTTTTTTAAATTTAACATGGATCCCACTGCCCTAAATCAAAGACCCTCCTTAAACCTTCCAATCAATTTGCTTTCAAACAAAGAATTCTCTGTAAACAACAAGGAAACCTAATGGTTAGCTGCTGCAGGAAGAGATTGGAGAGATAAGCTCAACAGCTGATAGGTGGGGAGGGAAGGAAGAAAAACATAAAAATAACCTCCACAGTCCTGCTTAATCAGGAAAGGAAAACATTCAGTTTAATAAATCAACTTGCAGACACAGGCACAGCCAGCAAAGAGAAGGGAAGGGAAAGTGGTCCTAAAACTGCCATGTCTGCAGCCCAGAAACAGGGAGCAGCAGCAGAGCTCAGCTCCTGGCTAACTGCAGGCAGATCAAGATTGAAGATAAGCTAGAACAACAGCTGAGGCACATGGAGGGAAAGAAGGAAAACAAATCAATCAGTTTAAAAATAAACCTCCTGTTCTCAAGACAGCTGGATCAAGAGGTCTCTTACCACAAGAATGAATCATTTCATTCCGACACAAAAATTAGTAAGTACAGTTTAATACAAATTACTTGCTTCTTTCACTGCAATGTAATATTGCAGGGGTTGGGATATTCTTACCAAATAGGTACCAAGAACATATCATCTTAGGTATGCTACATTCTATCAGTTTAGATTGTCCCCTCACAGTTTACAATAATAATAATACCAGAAGTTTCTCTCACAATCAATTGCATATGACAGCCATTTGAGGGAAGCTGACGGGGCAAATTGTCCTTGTTGGTTCTCCTCTATCTCTCAGTGGCCTTTGATACAGTTGACCATGGTATCCTCCTGGGGAGGCTCTCCGAGTTGGGGATCGGGGGCACTGCTTTTCAGTGGTTCTGTTCCTTCTTGGAGGACTGTCCCCAGAGAGTCCAGCTAGAGGAGATCGCATCTACCCCTTGGTTTCTCAAGTGTAGGGTGCCACAGGGGTTGATCATCTCCCCCATGCTCTTTAGCATCTATATGAGACCGCTGAGGGAGGTAGTTACATGGTATGGGGTTTTGTGTCATCTGTATGCTATATCTCCTTTTCCCCCTCTGCACTGGATGCCATTTCATCCCTTGATACTTGCCTGGAGGCTGTACTGGGGTGGATGAGAGCAAATAGGCTGAGGTTGAACCTGGGCAAGACAGGTAGGTGCGCCAGGTGTTGGTGGTTTGGGAAGCTTCCTCAGTTTTTTTTGGGGGGGGGTGACTCTGCGCAAGATGAAGTGTGTCGTCTGAACGTAATACTGGACCTGGCACTTTCCATGGAATCCCAGGTGGCGTCAGTGATCTGCTCCATGCACTACCATCTTAGGCGGATCACTCAGCTGTGCATCTACCTGGACCCCAGTGCCCTCACTATGCTGGTCCATGCACTTGTAGTCTTGAGATCAGACTACTGCAGTGCTCTCTATGTGGGGCTGCTTTGGAAGGTAATGCGGATGCTCCAGCTGGTGCAGAATTCTGCAGCTAGATTAGTTACGGGGCTTAGAAAACACCAACATATTATGCCAACGCTGGCCGCACTGCACAGGCTGCCGATCTGTTACTGCATTGACTTTAAGGTTTTAATGATAACATACAAAGCCCTAAATCAGTGGTGGCGAACCTTTGGCACTCCAGATGTTTTGGACCACAACTCCCAGAGTCCTTGGTCATTGACAGTATAGGCTTGGAATTCTGGGAGTTGTAGTCCAAAACATCTGGAGTGCCAAAGTTTTGCCACCACTGCCCTAAATGGTTTAGGACCTTGCTATCAGTCAGAGCACAGTCTATGCCAGAGTACTGCCCGTAGCACAAAATCATCTCAAGCAGGGCATTTGAGGGTGCTGTCACTGAAGGAAATTCATAAATAGTCAACAAAGAACTGGGCTTTCTCAGTGGCAGGCCCTCAGCTCTGGGACTAACTCCCTCCTGAGATATGCTTGGCCCCTTCGCTCCCTGTTTCCAAGAAACATCTGAAGACATGGCTATTTAGAAAGGCTTTCCCTGGATATTAGTTTCATTTCTGTTTGAGTTGCTGTTATTTATTTTTTTCTTGTTCTGTTTTAGCCCATCTTAGTTCTGTTTTTGACTGGAGCTAGTTATGTCTATTATGTTTTATTGTGTTGTATTGATTATTTATTGATTACTGTTGATGTTATCCTCTGTATTTGTATTTGTATAAATCCTGTAAACCACCCACAGTGGCTTTTTTTAATAGCTGGTGCGGTATATAAATCCAATCAATCAGTCAGTCAATCAGTCAGTCAATCAATCAATCAATCAATCAAAAGTGTTTTAAATTAAAAAAATAAAAATAAATGATTTTAAATATTAAATAAATAAATAAATAAATAAATAAATAAATAATAAATAAATAAATAAATAAATAAATAAATAAATAAATAAATAATATTTCAATAAGTTAACGTCACTGACAATAATGGGATTTGTATGCCCAGCATGATGTATCAGTCATTCATAGTACTAGACACTATATGTAATGGTTTCTAATATTTCTTTTTCCACAGAAATGGCCAAAACTGGCTAGTAAATTACTGTCAGGATTCCATGATATTTACATCTTAGGCATGAGCAACGAATTGGAACCTTTAATCTTTAACAAGTTACTGTTCAAATATTATAATGAATAAAATGAAGAGTAATGACACTGGCTACAAAGCTTAGGAAATAAACATTTTCCACAAATCTAACGATTTCTGACTAGCTCAACACATGGAATTCATTTTCATGGACCACTGTTGACTTTACCAGACTTGTGGTAAACCACTCTGACATTCTTCTACCATTATTTTCTGTTCAGGGCGAGCACCTGTCATTGTATTTGAGCTGAGGCCCAAGTGTTACAAATAGCTAGGGTAAAGACAGCTTTCCATGTCAGAATTCTTGAAAGGGAGGTGTAGAGAAAGATTCTTGGTAGTCATGTCAAGAAAGTTTTAGAAAGCCAGGCCCAGAACTATTGACAGAAACGTTCATTTGTTTTAAATCTGATTGTATAGCTTAGCTTATCTGCACTGACAGGACAAGGTTATAAACCACATTCCATTGTTATTCTTGCTCCTGCATACAATTAAGTCACCTAAAATAAAATTCTGTCAATGTCAAAAAACCTGGCAGATCACTAGCAACAGCAGCAAAGAAGACTGACCACCCACAGTATATTGTGGCAGTGGAAGTGTAAGAGTCTAAAATGGCAACCCAGTTTAACTATTTTGTCTAATTATGAGTAGCACACCCATACAGTATCATTTTACTTTAAAATAGAAGAAATGAAGATAAGTAGGATATAGGTCCCTTCACATTACTCTAAGGAACCATAAATTACGCTGTTAATGGCAATAAATAAATGATTAGATTGTTTATGTTGATAGTCTCTAGTCAGTCAGCTGATGCTTCCATTTGTTAAATGCTTCAACATAAGCACTAGCATGTGCAACATGAAGTTCAGTGATACAAAATATATTACGGATTTCATAATACCTGCACCCTGGCATTCTCATTTGCTTGACAAAATACTGTGACATCACATAATTTACTTGACTCACTTCATTCTGGATCTCTTCATTCCTGAACAACCTTGTCATCCATCCCATTTAGCGCCAGACTTTCAGTACTGAATTAAATCCCTTTTACTTTACTGCTCTTCCAAATCCTAGTCTTTAAAAAAAATAATTTCTTATGTGTTGTTTCTATGTAAACCGCCCAGAGTTCCCATTGGGAAAATCGGTTGTGGTATGCAAATAAATAAATAAATAAATAAATATTTTGAATTTCTGCTTCAGCCCTAGCCCCTTGGCCTTGTTTGTTCAAGGGATTAACAACCATCTTCTGTTCTTTCTTCAATGGCCTGTTTTTTGCTTTCTTTTGTTTTCCTATTACAGAAGATTTTTAGATTTTCAGTTTTTTAAATTTACGAATGCTACACATATCTACTTCCTGTACACAGACATATGCCCACAAGTCTAAAGTATTGTCTGTGAATGAGTCTGGTCTGGTTCTCTACATTCAAGGTTGTTATTTCAGCAAGTAATTATCAGACATTTCTCTAGGTCAACTTTTGAAAAATAATAAATATCCGTTGGTAACTAGAAGTGACATACTATACATTCACAAGTTATTCTCAATTGAATTAGTTTATTAATGTTACTAATGATTACATGAACTAGTATTATCATAAAAATAAATTTAAATTTCCACATCAAATTGTTTGTTACCCTTCATACTGACTAGGAAGAAAAAGAGTCACATAGTTGAAATGAAATAACTGAACACAATCATTTCTGGTTCTGCAAATAACATTGTTTCACCTTCTAGTTTAATTTTAGTGTGGTTCAGTTTGAAAGCTAAGATTTCATTTCCAGGTCCATTATCATTCCATGCTGACTTTGATGAGCACACAAGACACATTCCCTTATGGGCCAGGGCACAAGTGCCAGTTTCCCATCACTTAAATCCAACCGTACAGTATGCAGGAAAACTGAGCCAATGATTGTCAGATGCACACAGAAGATCATAAGGGAGCCTAGTGATTTAAAGTTGCCCAATTGTTTCAAGGAGTAAAGATTTCTCAGAAGGCCAGCTTCTGAAGTCCATCATGTAGCAGCTTGCTCCCTAAAGAGCCCAACTGTCTGTGAAATAATAGAACTCCCTTTCCCATATTCTCTGTAGATTTCCAGAAACTATTCAGCAACTGTAGTACTCCCCTACTAGTACCACTGGAAACAAGTACAGAATGAACACTGATACCCAAGCAAACATGCAAGCAAACAATGATGGGACTATACCGAACTATGCACAGGTTACACAGTAGTAATAATACTGTCACATCTGGAATACTCTATACAGATTTAACCCCTATATTTCCATTCCCTGAGTGTTGAAAAGCAAGGAGGATTGTGGGCAAAATGATCACAAAACTGAAGAGTGAGGAGTTTGGAAACCGCAGGAAGAGTTGTAACAGCTGGTTAGTATTTAGTTTCTGTAAGAGGAGAGGAAGAGAAAACATATATTGATATTGATATCAGAATGCAAGAAAGGCTGTTACTCAGAGGTTGAATCCCTGTTCCATAACTTATGCCTTTGGATGACTGATGACATCACAAGTGTGATTATTTTCTGCAATTAAAAACTCCCTCCTTCTATACTGCAAGGTGGCCCCATCTCTGCTGTTTCTCTTCAGGCAAGCTTTCTCTTTGTGATTGGCTGATTGAGGCCCCTATCCCACAGCCAGAAAAACAGGCTCATAATAAAAGCTGGCTTCCATCCGGTAATGGTCACATGGTTGAAGAGGCGCTTCCTGTGTTCCCACAACTGCAGTTTCAAGAACCGCCTCTTTTGTGTCCCCATGACACAAATCTGGATTTTAGCAGTCTTTTCTCCCTCAGTGAGACAGCAGCAGGTGGCAAGGGCAGTGACAAGGCTGTTTCTCCCTCGCCCAGACATTTATTTGGTCATCACACGCAAGCACACAAGAGACTGAAATTAGATTTAAAGAACCAGGTGCTGGAGATCTAAAGTCTACTGTTCCTCCCCTCTTCTACATCACCCCTCCCTGGATTTCCTCTCTGGAAGTTAACTCTTCTGTTGCCTGAAAGTATTGAACTGCAGATTCATCATCAAGCAGGTAGCAAGTGGAGCGAGGGGAAAATAGATGCCTGTGGGGGCAGGGAGGGTGGGGAGAGAAAGAGAAAGACCAGTATGCCTCCCACCACTGCTTATGGGAGAAAGCACCCTTTTGATACAAAGCCCATTTTTAAAGAGAAAGGCTGTAGTGACAGGGTTGTTCCTCTGGGTCTCTGCCCCCCCTCTCGTCTGCACGCCCCACCCCCACACTCACACACAACCTCCTTGTCCCTTTTCTGCGTGTAAAGCGAGGCAAAAAAATCCACCCTCTAGCTTTAAAAGCTTACTGAAAGATAATCCTTTGCTTGGCTTTCATGAGCTGCATGAAACATGCTTTTCCAAACCATACTGGCATGTGAAGCAAGGCAAAAAATACCCACCCTCTGGCTTCGGTATTGGAAACCTTGCTGGGACCCGCTTAAGTGGGCGTTGCCTTTAAAAAAAAAAGCCCGCTGCTCATGAGGGCACAATTTTGGAGGCGGATTTTCTGTAAGTTAGAGCCAGATTTTAAATAAAAATATTATCTTATTATTTTGTTGGCCACCTTGGGTCCTTTTAAAGGAGAAAGGTGGTGCAAAATCTGATAAATAAATAAATAAATAAATAATATTCTGAATAGCAAGTTGGGAGTAATTTTTGGTAACTAAATACATCCTACTTCTGTCCTGGGACTTTTCTGACTTGAAACTAATCCTTTTGGTTTTGTGGGAGGATAAAAGGAAACAAGAAGCATTTTATCACTAAAAATTACTGCTGCTAGATGACATTATCACCCTAACGTTCTTTGACATTACAACAGACTACTTCACCTGTGTGTTTATATCGGGGCACTTCTTCCCCAGAGATAGTTAAGCCACCTGTTGTAGATTTTTCTGTATTTGATTATAAAAATGGACCAGATGATTTCTAAGGTTATCAACTTAATGTCTTCTATAACAGAAAACCTATAAAAATGTAGTTTTTAAAAAGATCACTGATAGAGGATATGATGTAGAACGTGGAAAGGAGAAGAGAAGTTTCTTTCTTTTCCATAGTATCTGAATTCAGGGTCACCTAACGAAACTGATTGGTAGGAGATGCAGGACGAACAGGATAAAGCACTTATTTGCACAGTATGACATTAGTTTTCAGAACCTGCTCCTGCAAGAGAACTTAAATAGAATGTTAAACAAATTCACACAGAGTGCATTTACAGTATCAATGGCTAGCAGCATGATCATTTTATAGAGAACTCCTGGCTTGAGAGGAGATATGTCAGGGAATACCAGTTGATGAGCATCAGCAACGCAAGAAGGCTAATACCTTCATGTTGTACTTGCAGGCTTCCTAGAAACTCCTGGTTGGCCATGGTTTGAAATGGGTCACTGGATTGGATATATCTTTGATCTGATCCAGCAGGACTATATTGGTTCTGTAAAGCCATGCAGTGAATGCAAAAAAAAACAGAACTCTAAGTGAAAATGGTGAAATAACTACAACATGCTACTTGCAACCTCTTCATGACTTCCAATTTTATTATTTTCTAAAAGCAGTTTTAGAACACAAAGAATTGTGTGAATATGCTTGTGTTGTACTAATTTATAGTAAACATTTGAAGTCTCAGTTGACAAACTCAACCTTATCATAGTGAAGCCATTTCCAGATGATGCGGTGGGAGAGTTTCTTTTTAGAACTTGAGAGGCAATCTGGATCCTGCACTGATGCCTTAATATTCTGTTTCTAATAATGCAACTAATATATACTAGTTAGTGAAAAAACATTTTGGATATTACAGAATCCTGACTACCAAAGTGAACACTTCTTGCAAAATGGAACAATTGGAAAGGTCTTCAATATGATTCAAACCATTCAGAGGTACTTTAATAAATAAGCAACTTTCTAGCAACTGCATTTTTACTTGTAAAGTATGTCAACATAAAGTAAACTTCAAGAACTTTAAACAATCTAGAACATCTGATTTTGTTTGTGATGCAATGAGAGCTAAGCTTTGATGTAATAGCGTGCCTTTAAAATTAAAAAGAAAAAATAGAATATGAAAATGTTTCGTATCTGATACTGCTAAAGAACAAAATATAACATAGTTATGTAATAGTTCCAGTTGAAAAGTCAATTTGCATTTTAAGGAAGTACATATATTTCAAGTTTATTAGAGACAGGAGCTAGCAATTTGACCTGGCAATGAATGAGACCATTGACAAATTTTGTCTGGAATGGTTGAAAAATGCATTTGTTTATTAGCAAGGAGCTAAGATCTTTTATTCATTTTAAAAATTTCTAATGAACAAGATCAATAAAATATCAAGTACAACTTGTAAAGATTGTCATATTCTCATCAGAATGTTTCTATGAGCAGAACTGTGACACTGAACTGCAGTACGAGGTCAGAAAATGTAGATTGGGGTGAATGCTTGTGGTGGTAACGGAACAGACATTGTTAATTCCTGTACTGTGCCTAAGTTTATGATCCAATGACTGGCTTTTCCCCTTCTTCCCATTAAACTTAGCAATTAAAAGAATAGCAGATCTGGTTTACTATTAAGTAGAGTGAAGCAATGACAGCAGATGTTGGATGGATCAGCAAAAGCCATTCCCTGGCTGTTTTGCCTAAACTTCTTGGCTATGAAGAAAAACACCTTAGGGGAAGTCTCTTCCAAGTAGGGTAAGAAAGTGAAGGGTTCAAGCTCACTGCTCCTGATCAGGAGTGCTTTATTTTAAATCTGCCCCCATACTCTTTTGTACTTTCAAAAGAACTCAACAGGAACACAGCTCTGACTGAGTGTGCTCCTTTCATGCTGAACGGATAACTCTTATGCAAAATCCAGGTAAGTGATACAAAATATGATTCTAGGCAAATTTCCTTCAACTGGTAGCTCTATGCTAATCCCAGAGAAGAAATTTTTTAAAAATGAAGGCAATGTCTTTCATTTAGACTCACGTGTGGTGCTATATTACATTTTGGCACCTACTTTTAGATGGCTTAAGGGCTGCTCCAGAAGTAGAATCTCAGCAACTGCATAAGTGCTTTACTTGTACAAGTGTTAATAGAAATATTTATGCTGTTGTTTTTTTAAATTGTATTACCATATCAAGGAGCTCCTTGTTAATCACTGTCCAAATTCATTTGGATTTGTTCTGTCACACTTATGCTTACAATTAAAATGCCACAAGATCCCAGTGAAATTAAACAAGTGATTCCCCCCACCCTCTTATATGTTTGAGCTTATAGGACTAGTAATGATAAATCACATGGAGGTAAAATATATCATAATTAATTTTGTGTAGCCCTAAATATAACCTCCCCTGCAAGTACCCATGGGCTAGTTTAATGGGTTTAAAACGTTTAATTTTTCTATGTAGAGAGCAAAAATATGCTAAAATAAAAATGAGCTGAAACTTCTTATTTGAAGAAATATACAAATTGTGTATAATTTACATGGAATTTTAGATATACTACACTGTATGAATTACAGACAGAAACTTCTTGTGGTTTATGCAATGGTGCAAATCTAAAGAAGTTAGTATAACATCACAGTGAGGCCACAGAATTAAGAATAAAGAAAGGAAACACCTGAAATTACATTATTATATAAAATCTGGTAGATACTACGTAAGGGAAAAAAAAGACAGAATAATATTTGAGAAGCCGCAAGAACTTGACAGACTACATATTACTCAGTCAACAAAAGGGAAAGATGGAGGATAAATCTGTCATAATCCTGTTTCTTGAGATTTCCTAGATAAAACTGAAAGCAAAAGCAAAGCAAACTGGTCTGCTTATATAACGCCCCATACCACTTCAAGTAGTCTCTGGGCGGTTCACAGTTTTTAATTACAGTATACAGGCTACACATTGCCCCCACCCAGCAAGCTGGTTACTCATGTTACCAACCCTGGAAGGATGGAAGTCTGAGTCAACCATGAGCCAGCTACCTGGGATTGAACCCCAGGTCGCGAGCACAGTTTTACTTGCAGTACAGTACAGTTTTACTTGCAGTACAGTTTTACTTGCAGTACATATTACTCAGTCAACAAAAGGGAAAGATGGAGGATAAATCTGTCATAATCCTGTTTCTTGAGATTTCCTAGATAAAACTGAAAGCAAAAGCAAAGCAAACTGGTCTGCTTATATAACGCCCCATACTACTTCAAGTAGTCTCTGGGCGGTTCACAGTTTTTAATTACAGTATACAGGCTACACATTGCCCCCACCCAGCAAGCTGGTTACTCATGTTACCGACCCTGGAAGGATGGAAGTCTGAGTCAACCATGAGCCAGCTACCTGGGATTGAACCCCAGGTCACGAGCACAGTTTTACTTGCAGTACAGGCATTTAAGCACTGTGCCACGAGGCTCTTACAGGGAAAATACTTCTGTGCTCTACAGGGGCAGAACCTTGTGTCATGGAGATGGAGCAGGCAGTGATTGGAAGAGGCTCGAACTGCAAATGATTGCAAAAAACAGACATGATTGATATCTAGGCATATGTGTTCAGAATTTGGGAAAATTACTGGAAAAAATGACCCAGGGGAAGGGGTGTGTGTCCCTTTTTGATAGCCAGTCATGCAGCAAATCTTGTTCAGCAGTTGCAGCACTTGTTCACATTCTTAGCCATATTTATGTTATTTACAGCAATACCTACAGCACACATGACATGCTTTTTCAGGCCACATGATTGTACTGGCTAGAGCAACCTTCTTACAAGCACCTTTGCACTGAGCCAGGGAGCCCCAGCAGCAGCTGGGACTGAGTGGAGATAGATGCCCTGGTTTTAATGCCACCTGACATACAAGAATCAATATTTTTTCTTTTTCTAATATTGCTTACCACAAATCTATCTCACCACTAGGAAACACAGAAAAGCATAAAATTTCCAAGGTTTCAGTTGATGCCCTGAGACTTGGCTATCCCATCAAGGGTAAAGTGGGAAGGAAGCTGAAAGAGTGTAGGTCAGTGGTGGTCAAACTTTGGCCCTCCAGATGTTTTGGACCACAACTCCCAGAATTCCAAACCTTTATTGCCAATGACAAAGGACTGTGGGAGCTGCAGTCCAAAACTTCTGGATGGCCAAAGTTTGGCCACCACTGGTGTAGGTAGTGGTCAGAGTGAGTAGAAGAGCTGAATACAAAAGAAATATGAATGTCAACTAAGAGGCCAGAGCATGATAGGGAATTAATATAAAGATAGAGAGTAAAAGGGATTCGGAGATAACATAAAGGATTATAGACTGATCGGCCACAACATTAACACCACTAACAGGTGAAATGAGTAGCACT
Source organism: Phrynocephalus forsythii (assembly GCA_029282475.1). Lineage (NCBI taxonomy): Eukaryota > Metazoa > Chordata > Lepidosauria > Squamata > Agamidae > Phrynocephalus > Phrynocephalus forsythii. The sequence continues at coordinate 68,088,370 of JAPFRF010000008.1, read as the reverse complement.
GCTTATATTATTACAGTGGTATTAGAATGGCACTGGTCAAGGGGTGGGATGTATTAGGCAGCAAGTGAACAGTTTTTGAAATTCATGCATGGGAAGCAGGAAACATGGGCAAGTAAACAGATCTGAATGACTTTGACAAGGAAACCAATAGTGATGGCTAGATGGTCAGAGCATCTCCAAAACAGCAAATCTTGTGGGGTTTCCTGATATGCAATGGTCATTATCTACCAAAAGTGTTGCAAGGAAGGACAACTGTGAATTGCTATCAAACCTCATTAATGCATGAGGAGGAGCAAAAGCTGATCCATTAGGTTTGATCACACAAAAGAGCTACATAATGTTGGCCATGATGGAAAAGTGTCAGAACACATAGTGCATCATAGTTTGGTGTATATATATGGCTGCATAGCCACAGATCAGTCAGATTGCCCATGATAACTATGTCCACTACCAAAAGCACCTACAATGGATACATGACCATCAGAAGTGGATCATGGAGCAATGGAAAAAGGTTGTCTAGTTTGATGAATCACATTTTCATTTATAGGTGGATGGCCAGATATATGTGCATCATTTACCTGGGGAAGAGAAGGCAACAGGATGTTCTATGGGAATAAGGCTGGCTGGTGAGTTGAGCCAGTGTTATGCTCTAAGCAATGTTATCTGGCAAACCTTAGGCCCTGGCAATCATGTGGATTTACTGTGGCATGTACCACCTTCATAGCAAAAACTGTTTAGGAATGGTTTGAGGAACATGGCAAAGACTTCAAAGTGTTGCCTTAGCCTCCAAATTCCCCATATCACAATTTTAATGACCATCTATGGGATGTATTGAAACACCAATGGAAACCACAACTTGCAACTTGCAGAACAAAGGATCTACTGCTAATGTCTTGGTGCCAGATTCCATATGATACCTTCAGAGGCCTTATGGCATTCTTGTGTCAAAGCATTAGAGTTGTTTTGGCAGCACAAAGGAGACCTACATGATATTGGATAGATGGTTTTAATGTTGTGGCTGATCAGTCAAAAAAAGAAAAAAAAAAAAAAGAAATAGGTGGAAATGACAGTAAAAATAAGACTGGGTGAAACTAGACAAACATGCTAGCAGTTCTCTTTATCTCACAGTAGTTATCATCATCATACATGCATATACACACATAATAGGTGGTATGCCTATTGCTTTGGAAGCCAAATGGGGTCAATCATAATAAGAATGTAACCACACAAGTATGTACTTTGTATTTTGGACCACCTGTGCTTCAGTTTGAGCCAGCAATCAAAGTGTGTTTTTAATGTTTTTAAATATTGCTTCAAATGGTTTGTTGTGCTTGGCTTGCTTTTAAATGTACTTTTAATTATTTATTTTATTTACAATTTTAAATGTAACTCTTGTTTAATTCCCTTTACAATATTTATATGGTGCTTTTAAATGTTGTCTTCTAATTGTTGTAAGCCTCTTTGAATCCTATTAAGGAGAAAGGCAGGGAAAATATTTTTAAAAATAAAAATATTGTATAATTGATTGATTGATTTTAAATTATAATTATGTGTTCAATTCTTTTGTAACCTTTTAATTGACTGTGGTTTTAACATGCCTTGTTTAAACATTGTGAGCTATTTTGGGTCTGCTTATTGGGAGAAAGATGTTCCACCCAAAGATCCAAATTAAATAAATAAATAAATTTCATTACACATTCTTTTGGAGGTTCTGGTGAGTGAAAAAAGTGATTAATAATGCTATAAATAAATGAATAAATTTTCATATCCAAATCATGAAACTAGAATTTGCAACTACCCTATGATTCAGCACAAGATGCAAACCCTTTCCCCCTTCCTGCCACAGTTCAGTGCAATAATCCCCCACCTTTCATGGGGGTTGGGGACCCAAACCAACCCAACCCAAGATAACGGAAAACCTGTGATACAGTGCTGCTGGGTCGGGTTGGGACTGGGGGCCTATCTGGGGACTCCTACACTTACCTGAACCTGGTGTTGCCCCAAACAGGCCTCTGACAGGCTTCCCAGGCCTGTTGGAGGCTCCATAAGAGGTTTTCAGTGATTTGGAAGTCACCTCCGATGCAGGAAGCCTCAAACACGCCCATGCAGCTTAACCCAGAGGGCCTTGCCTTTCATCTCTGTGAAATGACTGGGGGAGGAGCTATTTTGGTCTGTCCTGCTCTCTCTGCACTCAACATCCCATCCCAAGGTCTGGATCCAAACAAACACTCAGTCACTTCTGACCTACTTTCCTCAGGAGAATTAAATCTTGAACAGGAGAATAAAGAGGAAGGGAGGGAGCTCCTTCCAGGACCCCCTTCTACCAATGTGGTCCATGCTCTGCCTAACAAAGTGTTGGGCAGAGCAGGGACCGATGCAACTTTGGCCAGCCCAGGAGCCTTGCAAGGGAAGCTTACCTTGCAAGACGCCCGGGCTGGCCGATGATCTATCAGTCCCTGCTCTGCCCAAGACTTTGTTGGGCAGAGCAGGGACTCCTCCTCTTCACCCAAGTCTCTGACAGAGACACAGGTGAAGAGGAGGTGGCTGCCCCCTCGATCCTGGTCACCGAAGGCTCCTCCACGCAGCTGAAATAGCTCTGAGATGTCAAAATAAGCTGTCTGTCAGCTGCAGGGGGTACAGCCTTCAGCTCTCCCTTGACTGAGGGGGATTTATGCAGCCTTTCCACAGGAATACATTGGAAAGCTATTAATCCATCCCCTCCAGAACAGATTAATTGGTTTTCAGTGCATGACTATGGGAAACCGTGCCTCCTAACACAAATTTTTGTAAGACCAATGGACCCATAGAATGAATTAAATTCATCTTATGAGGCACTACTGTACTCCTTTTATCCTTTCTGGAAGTGGATGTGTTTTAAAAGATGGTTTGCTGCAGTTACTTTTGGGTCAAGTTTCCATACCCTGGCTTTAAACTCCAGTGTTGTCTAAATGTACAAATGAAAAAGAGTTTGGAGTGAAAGGTGGTAGGTCAAAGAAGATGGACATTTTCTACAAAGCTTGTCATTCTAGATAAGCACTATGAATAATTCTGATTCCACAAACATGCCTTGGACTAATTTCCCAAACAATGCAACCACACAATTACCCTTAATTGCTCTTTGAACCTTGGTGTCTTGTCTGTTGTAGTTTCACTAAGCATATCTACTTCAGCATTTCAGATAGCTTCAATACACAAGGCATTAAATATATTTCAGAGGGAACAAATTACTTTTAGACAATGAGCTTTCTTGTCTATGTATAAGTATATTGGTTCACAAATGGTCAAAATATGTACTTAAATAGCACCCTAAGATTATTGTTTTACTTTTCAATGATCATAGACATTAAATCTATTAAAAGAAAGGAAAACATAAATCATGATACTTCTTGAAATAAATACTTCTCATAATGTCAAAATTTACCTCTAAAACTGAACATAGAAATTCTGAACGGGAAGAAAGAGTGATTTGCAAAAGTTAAATGGCCTCCAATCTTTTTGTCTTTAGTAGGACATGTAAGGGGAAAATGCATATACATCTGTCTAAAAGCAACAAAACTAAGTATCCATGAAAACCAAGATGAAAGCTGCTAGTACTTATTGGAGACTAAAAATAATAATTTTGCATGATCAAGTATGACATTATATACGTGTGCACCCAAGATGGCAAAATACTCAGTAGAAGCTAAAGTTGTGTTTTAGTAAATTAGCTTTCACATATATTGTTATAAAACAATGCAATGCTTCTGGAAGTGAAAGACTAGCCAACCCACATTGTTACCCAGGAGATGCCTGAGTGTATTTACATTGTTCTTCCATTCTTTGGAGAGGCTCCTCCTATGTCTCCAGGCATTTGATACTATGTACCACCAATTCCTTAAAAAGCTCTACCTTCTAGCTAAAGATTATGGACTAACAAAAATGGCCACTATTATTAGCTGCATTTCAAGGGAGACTTGCTGAAAAAAATCAAAGGAACAGTCTCCCACCATTACTTTTAAGGGCAGCCAACTCTAACTATGAGTGACATGCCATCAATGACATTTGAACTGGCAGTGGAGCAGCCACTCTCTCCGCCACCCACTCTAAAAGTTGCACTGGCAGCCTTAATATACTCCAGGAGTTTCATCTATGTTGATGATCTTGCCTTGACACTCCAAGGGGGAAGATTTGAGGCCACCAAGCTCTAGGTATCCTCTGCAAAAGAAGATCTTTCCTTATATTATAGGAACAACCAGCTGAACCCTCTAAAACCACAGACCTGTATTTTTTATTTAAATAACAGAGAAGAAGAGAGGATGCCCTAAGTTAGCTGGGAAGGCAGGATTTTTGGAACACTGTTCTACCCCAGAGTATCTGGGTATCACTCTGGATCAAACCTTAACCTTCAAAAATTGTCTATATACCAAACAGAAACAACATATTTAGTAGATATTCTGATGAGAAGGAAGGAAGGAAGGAAGACAGATTAGAAGACAAAGCAATAAAGGAGTTATGCAATCTTTGCGATTTCTTGTTCTCTCTGTAGCTCCTGAAAAGCTGCTTTGGACATTTAGAATTTTTGGAGCACCATGAGAAGAGAAAAACAGGGAAAGGCAATTGGTGAAAACTGCCTCCGTACTTCTTTTCTTTAAGACGGAACATATATTAGATCCTAGGAATTTCATGAGCAAAATGAATCCATATGTTTGTGAAATGACCCATCTGAACACAACCCATTAAATTATTTTTATTAGAGTGTGAAGTCAGTCTTACCTAATTCAAAGTACTGAAACAAATGCTTGCCCAAATCAGGACGGGATGGGGGAGATTACAACAAGCACCAAATTATATATTTAGTTGAAATTCAAGGAACATCCAAGGGGGGAAAAGCAAAGTGATCTGCTTAAAGCATTCTCTTGGTGATTTACAATTTATTTATGCAAGCTACACATCCCCCCCCAAGCGAGCTGGGTTCTCATTTTACCAACCTTGGAAGAATAGAAGGCTGAGTCATCCCTGAGCCAGTTATCTGGGATTCAACCCCAGGTCGTGAGTGCAGTTATAGCTGCAGTATAACAGTTTAAACACTGCACCACAAGGCTTTTACAAGAAGGTTGAATAGCTGAAATACATTCTTTCAATACTCAATAAATTATCACTAGCACTAAAACTCAAAACATGTACTGAGTTCAGACACCACCTAATCTAGTAAAGCAAGGGTGTCCAAACTTTGGTCATCCAGATGTTTTGGACCACAACTCCCAAAATTCCAAGCCTGTATTGCATCTGGACGGCCAAAGTTTGGACACCACTGTAGTAAAGTATATTAAACCAATGGACATACGAAATAACCTGGTCAGCATGATCTAAATGAATCATGGCTGATGAGAATCCTAGTGATTTAAGTGGATCTACTCCAAACATGAACAAGTTTGATCCAATCTTATACCCTACTAGTAAAGACAGAGTGTTAAAACTGAGACAAGCGGGTATGGTAAGATTTGACTTTGGGTCTTACCGTTCCCAGTCTGAACATTCTAACCACTGCACTATACTGTCTCTCTCAGTTAAGAGTGAAACACATTGATAGAAAAATGATTCTACAACAGATGTTCTCAATTTGTATAGTATCTAAAGTTCTGCAAATGTACATCATAAGCAAATAAGGCAGCCTCCTTTATATAATATGCAAATTGAGCCAGCCTGGTTTGGACAAGTGTCATATGGCCAGACTACACATAAGCACTGGACACACTGTGTTTTAAACTATGAATTAATGTCAACTTCTATGAGAAAAAATCAAAATAGAAAAACACAGGGCCTTGTGTTTAAAATTTGGAATACTTCCTTTATCAGTTTGTATCAGTTCCTTTACTTCAGTTCTCTATTTTTATCCACATAGTTTCCCCAACATCTTCTGCTTGATTCTTTGATTTATAAATTATTAGTATGTGCACATGTGTAATGTGCTGTCGAACTGCTAGGTTGGCAGGAGCTGGGGTTAACAGCGGGAGCTCACTCCACTGCTTGGCATCCAGGATTTGAACTGTTGAGCTGCCAACTTTGCAGCCAACAGTTTCAGTACTCTAGCCCACTGAGCCATTCAACAAACAACACGAGACCCTGGGCACATCATCCTCCCCATCATCTTTACAACCCCCTCCTCCTCTTCTCCCTCCCCTATCCAGTGTCTATATAGGAACTTACAACTGGGCTGACATGCAACTACAGATACGACAGCCAATGAATATTTGGTATGAAATGTATATCCTATCACATATTATATTGCACACCTCATTCTGCTACTATATGTCTGAAGAAGTGGACGTGTAGTCCATGAAATGTTACAGTAAGCTATGAAAGTTAGTCTTTAAAATGCCACACCTTTTGTTTCTTTTCTTTTCTTTTCTTTTCTTTTTCTTTGATTTTGCCTGGACTACTTCTGTTATTTTTCTTATTGCCAAACTTTTACCAAGTATCAATAAACACTAACTGAAAGGAGCAAGTTTTAAAAATGGCACCAAAACATAGAAATATTACAGAAAGGTTTTTGAAACAAACAAATGGGAAAGTGAGCTGGCTAGTCGGTAAGTTAGGTAGGGCCAAATTTGTCGGAAATATATATTTTAGAAAATGCTCATTTTCAGCGTATCTGTAGTAATGTCCAAGTACATACTGTTACAGACTACATTGGGGCAATATAATTTTTTCACCCTCAATTTCTTCTGTTACAATGAAAAGATTATTTCTGAAGGTGTTCACTTACGAACAAAAAAAACCCAACTTATTGCAGAAATAAGTAAAAAGAACAACCCTTACATTTCATCAATTTAAAATGAACTGATGGAATGACAAAGTTCATACTTTGCAAACATATAAATAGGCTGGTTAAAATAGGCTGGTTAAACAAAAAAAATAAGGAGCTAGCTGCTGCTTGATTTGTGAGGAGAGCGAAAGAAGATAAACAACTCAAAGGGTTCTCAATAAAAAGGCATTTTAGAAGAAACACAGTACTTCCTTGAATGCTTTTTTGGCTAGGAGCAACATATTGCCACAAAAATCTGTTTTGCATCATCTAAATGCTCGAAACAAGAACACATAATTTAGAAAAAAAAAAATAATGACAGCAGCCACCGAGCTGTAAAGGGCAGCTATAGTGTTAGAAATAGCTTTCCAACGATATTTTTGTTCACAGCCTAGGTCTATTTCAGCAATAGAAGTAATTACTGTGGTTTCTGAGGGCAGCATTTAACTCCATTACCCTTCAAATATTGTATACAAACACCGAGTCTGACTCCAGTGAGGTCTGGTGTGGCCACGAGCAGGTCTGCAGCCACATCCTTGCTTTCAAGTCCTTAGGAAACCTTGGCGAAGGAAAGGATGAAATTAAGTTAAGAAGTTGTCACCTTTGATCCAGTTTCTTGTCCCTCTGAAAGGGGAAAAATCCTTTTATTTACAATATTTTAAGCCATCCTTTGCCTTTCTATGATTGATACAGCAGAGCACTGTATCAGCTATGTAGCTTTTTAAAACCATTTGTCAACTTCTCTTTCTTGAACATTTTGGTAACATACTGTAATATTCGAGTTAATGAGCCGCGTGCTATCCAGTGAACAATGACGTATCATGGTCCCTACATACATGAGGTCTAATCTGTAGCAGGTGAGAGGAAGTGAGAAAGAAAAAAATAGGAACCCTTAAAAAAAGCTCCAATGGTTAAGTGTCTCTTAGCACCTATCCATCAGTTCTTAGTTTTACACAAAAGTATGAGCAAAGCATCAAGAGGGGAATACAGTGGGATTTATGAGTTCGCAGATGACTACTTACTGAACTAAATTAACAAGTAACGTGGTCAATAAGTTACTCATTGCAGGCAGGAAAAAAGCACAGCCTTGTCAAAGAAAACGTCTGCCCATATTTCACCATCTAATCGGGAATTTCTGATGATAGTCAACATATCAGTCAAAGGTTTTCCAACATACATCCAGAAGAGAAACTTCAATAGAAAAGGGCTGCTGAAGTCACTACCACCCCGGAAGAATGGCTGTGAAAACTCATTGGAATCCTTTAAGGCCAGTATAATGGTCCTGAGTTTCCATTTCACAAACCACTGTGAAACAACAGATAGGCCCCTATTCAGGCCAACATAACATAGGAACATGTCTGTGAATATTCTCACCCACAAGCCTATTCAGGCCATTGTCCAATTTATGAGCCTACTCAGACCAGGGTGATGTGAAATCAAGGTGAACTATAAATTGGAGCTACTTGGATGAGGAGCGAAATGTTTTGATATCTCAAGAAATGAAGTTCAGTTGCCATGACTCAACCTCCAGATAACATAGGAACAAATCTAACGAAGCAATGAACAGATGTTGCTTGATTAACGCAAAAAGTGAGAAGCTCTGGGCATCCATCTTACAGATAGTTGTCCAAGCCTCTACTGCTTCAATATGCCTTCAGTCATAAATGGTACATCTTCTATAAAATATTATGATCACACTGTCAATTTGATAACATTGATCATACCTGGTTTTCTTTTCAATGGGGACAATAAAAAATCCCAGGAAGCTTACCAGAAATACTGATAAGTCACTTTCAGTCATTGTTGACAATATTATTCCAGATGGATCAAAGGCCTTATTCAGTACCAGAATGGTTCCTCTAAGTTCTGCATGTTTTCCATTCTCCACTGAGTACAACTTAGTATGTCTGCACAATGCAGTAGCCTCTGTCATGATCTTAGAGGTCCAGTTTATTGTATGTCACATTCCTCACTGCAGTTGCCCCCTTATGACAGTCTAAATGGACAAGAATGAAAAATTCAGAGGTATGCTTTGCACCTCCAGTGGATAGAAATATGGTGAAGAAAAGGAACAAGGAACATTGACAATTGCCACAGCTGTACATATTAACTTGTGTACATATCAATCCACATCTGATTTTACAAGCATGGAAACATTCTTGTGGCCATCAGATAAGTATAAGAGGAAAGGCTGAACCTTCTACCATAGAGATTACTGGTATATGCATAGGGTGACCTTCAGGCCAGATAGGTGGTAAGTAAGTAAGTAAGTAAGTAAGTAAGTAAGTAAGTAAGTAAGTAAGTAAGTAAGTAAGTTAGTTAGTTAGTAAAATGAATGGTCATAGTGGACAATGAAGACAACTTATGGCATATAAGATCTCGCTATTTGTTCATTGGTACAAATTTAGATGTTTTTTCCTTCAAACTTTAATGTGATTGAAAATCTAGGAGTAGAGTGAAGGAAGATGAAGCTACCACCCCTCCTGAATTATGAATATATTTCCAATGATACTTGAAGTCAATGGCATGGAAGGAATGAGACTGGCAAAACATTAGGAAGAAGAAAAACCTCCAGAACACATCCAAACAGCCCAAAAATCCCACAACAACCATCAGATTCTGGCCATGAAAGCCTTCAGGAATACATGGAAGGAACACTTACTTTATGATAGCTCAACCAGGTGTGCAACATAAAAGGGCTTAGAAGCTATGTCCATACCCACCGGAACACTGGAATCTACGAGAACACAGTGATCAATGCAGGTACTGGGAGTAAAAACGACAGGTTCCATTGACAATGACTCTTGGTATCAAGCAGTTCCTTGTTTCTTGGGAATAGTACTAAGAAGTATCCCTTCAGAAAAAATCATCCTCAAACAACAAGGGATGGGGGGAGCCCAGTCCTATACTGGACCAGGCTTATTTTAGGAAACAGAATTTGTTGGGGTGAACAGCAAGCAGCACAACTACATCATGGAACTCCTTCTTCACTTCCTCTTCAGAGTTAGCATTGGTGACTGCATAAGGAGTAGAAGAGTGATAGTTATAGGGCCAGTGTGTATCCCCTTTTTACAAGAAGTTGATTTTGAGGCGACTGGTGTTGGTACCAAAGGAAGATCTCAGTCATGCAAAGTTGCTAATAAAGGCTAGGTAGGTAATGCCATAATGTCAGAGAGACAGGTGAAACTGAGGAAGTGATCAGTCAGTGAGACTCTTGGAGTGAGACAGTTACCTCACAGAGTAGTGAAGGACAAAATGTAACGTTGTGACATGAATTCTTTGCTAGTGGACTAGTGGGCTTATTTTCTTGCCTTTAACTCTCTTCAATTAATCACACATCTAGCCATAAACACAAATGAAAAAGAAAAGCTCCTTGAATGCACAAACAAACAACAAACAAAAATTTCTTTTTAACAAGTCTGATTTTTAACCATTTTCTGGGTCTTTACTATATTGCACATTAAGCCATGGAAATCTATGCATTTCCTATAGACTTACTGTGGTAAGGAAATTTCAATTATCCTTTATTTTTCTCCAGCAAGTTCATTAACAATCAGCCAGGGTTCATCAGAAGAAGTTGCCTGACACTTTAAGAAATGCAACAGGAAAATCTGTCCTCACTTTTTCTCTTTTTGCACATTTTGACCATTCTTTTAAACTACTTCTAAATTTCCCCCTGGGAGTTTGAGCTTCCACCAACAGGCTCTTTCAGTGCACAACTAACTCTTTCTGTTAAACTTACCCTCCCTCGCTCTACTATAACACTAGTTTCTTTGTACTTGCCTGGTGAACTGACCAGCTATACAGCACAATGGCTACAATTACTAAATTGCACTGCTTGTCACGGCCCTTTGTATCACACCTCTAACAGGTGCTAGTACCATATAAGAAAATTGTATATATATATAAATTTTACATCATCGAAGCATGAATACTGCAAGGCTGTGAATCGTTAGTAAATACATGGAAATGAAAACCTGAACTGCATGCAATGCAGAAGGAACAAAGCCACTGAATACAACAGAAGTGAATAGCATCACACCAAATATACACAAACACATGCTGAATACACATAAACATACATAAAATAATAATATGGGTGGATAAACTAAATAATGCATAGATTCAGCCCACTCACAAGAAACAATTCCTCTAACTCTGCATACATGTTTCCCCTTCCTAATGCAGAGGATTTGCTGAAGTATTATCACTTTTATTCATATAACAGACCATGATATGCCAGCAAAACCTCTTCCCAAACTATAAACCAAATTCACAGATCATTATTAATTTCAATGACCGTAAGATTGTATTGCTTTGTTTTGCTCTTAATGAATGCCAGCCAAAATAAATGTTTTCAGCCTTTGCCCTCAGTTCTTGCTATGTCCTTCAACATTAGTTTCTTCAATAATCAAAAGAAAAATGAAGAGAAGCAAAAATATATTTCCAAACTCAGAGTGAAAAAGTATTAAGATATCTGCGCCCAATGTTCCTATAATAAAAATGTGGTATGCAGCTGCAGCTGATGTCAAATATGATGTCAGAATAGTCTTCCCAAGCTAGTAGAGTAGGTGAGTCAATAACCCAATGGATAAAATTTTGGAAAATAAATAGAAAACCTTGTCTCCACCACATAACAGAAAAAGAAACACGGAGAAGGGCAAAAAGGAACAGTCCTAGAAATGTAAAAAAAAAGGCCAGCACTTGTCAAATGTCCAGATCTATAGAAAACATTCTTATGGAAATGAACTGTTCTGATGGAAGGCGAGTAGAACTATGCCCTGGTTCAGATGGAAAGAACAACATCCTTAGGAAGAAAGGAAATATCTGGTCTCAGCACAACTTTATCACTGTAAAACAGGGATCCAATGGGAGCATCTAAGTGGATTGGACAAATCTTCTGGATCATTGAGCAAACAAAATGTCAATGAGGAAAACAGTTTTCTAGGAGAAGAGGAAAATATCATAAGTCGATATATATCCAAACTCATCCATTGTGTTATATCACCACACTAATTCTTCTGGAGTGGAAAGATCAACCAACAGGTTCTGTCATTGCCCACATTGTGTTCACATATTTTGAGGAAACTTCTTACATGTTCCCCAGAGGACAATAGGTGTCACTGGTAGTGGTGCATGGCTGTATCTCCACACTTAATAGTCTAAAAGTGTTATAGAAATGGAAAAAAGATACAAATAATTGTTATTTTGAAACTTGGGGAAAACCAGACCCACCCACCCACAATTCAAGCCAATTTCACAACTTTGGTCATCTTTATAAAGTCATGGAATTAGTGATTCTTAAGTGGTATAGTGGAACCATATCTCATCTCACAATAATCTGGCTTTAGACCTGGGAGGAATTGTACATTACACATCCTACATTTAATGTAACATACTGAGAATAGCTTGAAACTAGAAAAATTACAGGGGTAGTTTTTGCTGACCTCTCAGTCTTACAATAGGATGTGATGGTAGGGGGCAGGGGTAGTTTTTGCTGACCTCTTAGTCTTGCAGTAGGATGTGATGGTTCATCATCACTTTCTAGCGCAAAATTCTATAATTAAATCAATGACTATAAATGGCATAATAGCACCCCTTCTGCAAAATTACACATTTTCAAGGATAATGCAATCAATGAAAGACTCAAAAGTGGACTATCCCATGGCAGCACACTTGTTGCTATTTGCCAACATCTACAACAACAACAAATTACTTCTTCAAGGCAGTACAGCCTTGGCCCTACGCTATTCTGCAGGAGAATCCCCAGGCCATAGTGGAAGAGTTCAGCCCACGAAGAACAAAGAGATGCAGCACTCATCGAAAACTGAATCATTACTGGATTCCTTAAGGCAATATCTATTAACAAACCCAATCACCTAGCAGGTGCTCAAACCAGTGACATTCAGAGAAAGGTAGCAGGTAACAATGAAAGAGTCAAAGCATCTACATTAATGCCCATCCACTCTTTAGCTACCATCCAACTATGCTCAGGCTAAAATCAAGGGGATATTTTTTTCAGAACATTTGTGAATCTTGGAGAAACCAAAGAAAAGTACTAAAATGTTGAAAGAATAAACTACTGATGTCTTAAATTGAAAGGGGGAGTCTAGCCCCATTTATATAGAGAAGTGGGTTACTTGGAAGTCACTTAATAAACTATGGACTGGAGTTGGCCGAAACAAAGTGTACCTAAGAAAATAATTTTTTGCACCAAAACAACTCTTTAAGAAACACAGGCAACTTCTAATCTACATCAGTGTACTCTGTGACCCTCAGCATGTAATATGAATGACTTGACGTTAGCTGCCCCAAATGATGTCATTATTGGGCAAAATGTATCTGGTATTTTTATTAATTGTACTCAGGTGCTTCTGACATTAACAAAGCATGGAAGATAAACGGAATAACAAAGAATGGAGGACAAGTTGCTTAGGGCTCTAAAGGCTTATTCATCAGCTGAGAGAAAATAACTGATAACAACTATGTTGGCAATGATGGCTGGACATCGAGAAATTTTTCCGTGTATACAACACTAGTTCCCTCCAAAATCATGACACTATAAATTAAAGGGTGTCATACACATGGAAATAAGCCTTTCATGAGTGGTGGGGGTGGGGTGGAGGAGAAGCCAAACTGATCTTGCTGCTTTCTGTCAGTTTGGGTTCTCTTCCACATGCACGCACGCGCACCCACACCCACACCCACACACCACTGTTTCCCCTTTTCATTTGCCCTCTGACTTTCCAAAATGCCTCTCTGCTTTGTGTTTTTTTTTTTTTTTTTTTTTGCAGAAATGTGAGCTGTCTTTTTGTAGAAATTGAAGCGGGGGGGGAGGCACTTCTTAATGGGCTGCTCAACCCCCAAGGCTTCCCATGCAGAAAAGACAAAGACAGCTCGAATTTCAGTTAAACATCAAGAAGAACTTCATATGGTATAAGCAATTCAACAAGAGAGACTAACCCAGAAATTGTGGGACTCTTATTTTTTTTTAGGAGGAGCTGAATGATGCACTACTATCAATGCCACAGTAGGAGATTTGCTGAATTAGTAGGGACTAGATAAAATGACTATTAAAATTACTTTCAGCTGTAGGATTCCAACTCTTCTACTACTGCTGTAAGAATTAATAATATTCTTACCTGAATATAGGCTCATACTGAATTCATGGGTGAGGGATAATCTATGTTGTGAAGCTACCAGTTTAGACTGATACAACTCTGCTTACTAGCCCTCGTGATAATGCACAATTTGAGTTTCAGCTAGCAGTTTTCTAATACAGTATTAACAAATCTTCACAGAACCTTTGCGGTAGGAATAAGGAGTAGAAGTCCTGAAAAAGGGTTATTTTATATTTTTAAAGGAAACCAAACTTACATGGAGAATAAAGACTAAATTGTTCAACTAGGTTTCACTAAAATCTATGTAGAAAATTAGTAATGAGATTTCATTTGTTTTGACTGAAGTCAAAGGGATATGTATCTAATTAGTTTTATTTGAATTCAACTCTTAATATTTCTAAAACTACATCACAAAGTAATACTCAACTCAGTTTGAAAACTCAAATTTTCTAGCATCCATTCATGCTGTGATCAGCCAGGTCCACCAAAATTAACTGATTAGTATTTAATATTACAACTGGGACATAAACCTGTTATTTTAAAATGAAAACCATTTAACTTATTTAATTAACATTAATAGCACATTAATTAAAATATTAATCTGGTATGTCCTCCGCAAAAGGCAAATCTTAGTCTACATTGTCCTTCTTCTAAAGAAAAGCTACCAATTTTTCCCTTTCAAAACTAAATTTATATTCAATGGCTCTAGCTTGGCCATACAAATATATTTGGACTACAACACTCAGAATCTTTAACTAGGCCAACATTGTACAGTGCTTTTCAGGGCTGCTGGGAGTTAGACTGTCAGCACTATCAGGTGCTCCGAGGTTGAGAATCATTGCTTTATAAAGAGCCAACTCACCCCTTCCAGGTACGGTCTTCTAGCATAGTGCTATAAAAAGCTTTGAATAAAAGCGCAAGTCTGTTGAGAACCTGCCTCAAAACCTACCTATCTCATCAAAAACTACCAAGATCACAGCAACCAGTTCCTATTACACCCAAACAAGTTCAGTGTGGTTGTTCAACAAGTGAAACAGCCACCCCCAACGTCTTCTTCATAGATAATGCCTGGAAAAATATTTGGAGCAAAACAACAATTCAGCAATGTCTTTGTGGGAAACTTCCATGCTCCTCCACAGAAGATATCTGCACATTTAAAAAGGTTGCAGCCTTAACTGAACCAACCATCGTACAAGTGCCTGTAAATTTTTTTTTTTTTTTTTTTTTTTTTTTGCTCTTGCAAAAACTTTTTCAGATAATTCACATATAAGTGCACTACATGTACAGCATTTAAAGTTAATATTTATGCATCTGAAAATTAATGGAAATCATCAGTTGGTTCTTTTTTATACAATCAAGGCCACAATACCTCATTATCCTACTCATGGAGTTAGCATGTATTTGTGAGAAATACAAAGATAACACTGTTAAACTAGCACTATTTTTAGTACTCAGCTACTATCTATATATAAAAAAGGCAAAGGTTCCCCTGCACATGCATGCTATTCATGTCCGACTCTAGGGGTGGCACTCATTTCTGTTTCAAAGCCAAAGAGCCAGTGTTGTGCAAGTCAGTGGCCATGTGGCTGGCATGGCCAAACATATTTCTGCATATGGAACACTGTTTACCTTCCCACTTTTTATGGCAGTACCTATTTATCTACTTGCATTTACATACTTTCGGACTGCTAGGTTGGCAGGAGCTGGGATTAAAAACAGGAGCTCACTCTGTTGCATGGCACCTGGGATTTGAACTGCTGAGTTGCAAACTTTGCCGTCAATATTTTCAGCGCTTTAGCCCGCTGAGCCACCACTCCCCAGCTATATAGCTCATTATTAAGTAACAGTGACTCACACTGTTTGGTTCAAGTCATGTGTCTATGAAAAAAAGTAGTAAAGGAAGCCACTGAACTTATACAGTCCAAGAACCTCTGCTCCACTGAATACTGCTTCTTTGAGGCAGGGTAGAGAAACAGCTCTGAAGCAAGCATTTGGGCAAAATTTGTAATACCGCTTGAAAGTATTTTAGTTCTTCTATTTAGTCTTTAACTGTGCCATCAAGTCAATTTTGACTTATAGTGACCCTCTCCATAACTTTTTTGGTAGAGAATACTCAGAAGTGGATAACCATCACCTTCCCTTGGGGGCACCCAAAGGAAGCCAATTTGGGAATAGAATCCCTAACCGCCTCAATCCACAGCCAGATGCCTAAACCAGTAAGCTATCCAGTCGGCTGTAATAAAAACAGTTACTGTTGCTATTAATTACTTATCTGGGGGTTTAAAGACTGACGTGGCCCGCTGGCAACAACAAAAACTATTGATTTTGTAAAACAAAAACCAAATAAAAATGAAGTCTTGCAGCACCATGCATATCAACAGCTTTTAGTATGAAATCTGGATTCCAATCCAATTCTTTATCAACATGGAGCACAATATTTAAACTATAGAGGCACATAAACAGTGTACAGGGGTGCCTCCTAAGACAAATGCAATTGATTGCAGGAGTCAATTCGTTTTAGGGGAAAAATCATCTTAAGAGGCATGATTTCCATAGGAATACATTGAAAACCAATGGTGTAATCCATTCCTTCACATTGAGCTCTGTGCATGGAGCCTTGCGAAAGGAAGGCAGAGGCTTGTGAGTACGCAAAGCACTGTCTCCCCTTTGCCTTGGGCTCCATGCATGGAGCCCGGCCAAAGGAACACAGTGGCTTGCTTGTGGTGGCGGCTTTGATCCCGGCTTTCCCGACTGTGTAGCACCCACAGATCAGGTGCTACATGGTCGGGAAAGCCAGGATGAAATACCAGGCTTTTGAATTTCATGTGAGGGAAGGTTGTAGGTGTGTGAAATTCAAACACCTACCCCATAAGACAATTTTTTTGCAAGACATCTGGTAGACAAACTGTCGCCTTGCGAAAAATGCCTATACCCAGAAATTTCATTCATCTTAGAAGAATTTGTCTTATGGGGCATTCATCTTGCGAGGTACCACTGTACCTGGCTGTGCTAATAGGAAAAAATGATATGGAATGATATGACCACTGTTATTATCACAGTTCCAAGCTGTCACATGCAAACACATTAATGAATGGTAAAAATCTGTAGGCAAATAAATAAATCTATTCTTTTTTTAAAAAGTATGCAGACATCTTTAGGGGAGTGGTCATGCAAATCATCCTAGCCTCATCTTGCTTACTGTCAACTTCCATATCCCATTTCATGGTATCCTCATCCTCAACACCTAGTACGTTTTATATTAATGCCCTAAATATTATACTATGTATATGTAAGACACACTGTAATTAATAGACATTCACTTTAACAGAAACCCTATTAGTTCGAAAATGTGCCATAAGGCTTCATCTTCTTCTTTAGCTATACATACAGGAATTAACTAACACAATTATCCCTTCAAAAATTATTGACTTTGGGCAACTGTACACGATTTGTATCTGTGCAACATATGTTGTTCATATTGTGCCCTATTTGGAGACATGTCCTTTGCATGATGGCTAACAGTTGATTGCAGCAATAAACTTTTGTCAAATTGCCCAGCCTACTATGTAATGCCCCCAGCTCCCATTTTCTTCTCTTTCAAGGAAACAGATAATGCATAAAATTTCACAAATTAATAAGTTAATTTTGTGTTTTTTTAAAGAGAAACATAGACTTGAAGGACAGATCCAAGAAACAGGAGCCTGGACTACACTTTCAAGAGGCACTCCAAGATTAAGCAAGCACAGTTAGCAGAAAGCAAATGAATGTCTACTACATGAGTAAAGGTTTAAAACACCAGGTCTAGTTGAACAATTAAGTTTAAACAAGAGCTGTGTTTTCAAAAATGGAAAATGAATTAAATTCTTCTAAAGAGAGCAGTGTGTGTGTACTGAGTTACTTCCCTCATGTGATTCAGATCCTGCAATGACAAATTTCAGCTGGAAACCGTGAGCTTTGTTGAAAGGATTTTCTTTAAGTGAATGGCACTTCGAGAATTCAGTAGACAGAGAACAGAAACGCCAAGTGCAAGTTCAGCCATATGAAACAAGCACTATCAGAACACTCTCAGTGCCTGAGGGAGTTACCTAGAGATTCTTGGAGGATTTTACAATGATGTGGGAAATCAGTAAGAGCTGCTCAAAGATTTGGGGAAGGGGTGAGCGGGAAATACCTTTAAGCTAAACTTGCAGGTGAATGTTTTCCCCCTTTTCTATACATGCTTCTATGTACTTCTATACTGTACCCTATCTTATTGCTTTCCAAGTAAAAGGCACATACATTTTCAATGTGCATGTTTTGCACAAGTGATACAGGTCTGTCCTGTCCATCAATTCATCTTTAAGGGCAAAGTATTTTTATATATGATGCTAACCACAATTTCTTCAAAGGCACATTATGGAACACATTTGGAGATTGATTTAGTTTAAAAGGGGGAAGAAAAAGAGATCAGGACAACATTTATTTTGTGAGGCAATCACCAACTGGTAGAAAACTAAAGGCCCTGCCTTAATACATATCCTTAATTATACAGTTATCACTACAGTGTGCTGGATTCAGAGTAAATTTAGTTGGGCTTCTAGCCATAGGAGTGCCCTGTTGGAAGAAGCTGGGTGGTAGTTTTGAATACTTGCTCTTCTACCTTCATTCTCCTATACCCCACAGTAGGAGCCCCCTGGACAACCATGTCAGGTAGGTGCTTTGAACCATACAGGAGCAAGAGAGATTATTTCCAACTCTAACTGAGGTCATATTTAAGAGACCAAGCCAAGTACATTTCTGCCATATATTCAATGTATATTCAGTGAAATACAACTCAGTACAAAAGAGCTTAACACCCCCCTTGAATCACTAAAAAATAATTTTCACTTTTATGGTACGTGAATATAATATTGTTTCTTTTACAAATGAATTCTTAAGACTATTTTTGGGCTTAAACGGCAATGGGTTCAAATGTATCTGTTGCTTAAACATGGTTTCCTGTGAAGAATCTATGAGTTACATTAAAGAGAAAACTCAAGTATTATGGTCATTTGAAATAAAATATAAGACTTTTTTATATTTTAGATCAGAGATAATCATATTTCCTATACATATTATACTGGTTAAAATATTTTGATATACAATTGTAAGCCACCCAGAGACCTTTGGGTAATGGGTGGCATATAAGTTGTATTAAATAAATAAATAAATAAATAAATAAATAAATAAATAAATAAATAAATAAATAAATAAATATTCCCCACCCTTACCACACAAATTTGAAACAGTGGACAATTTGGCCATCTCTGTGTAAATGATGTAAGCTGCCTTGGCTCTGTCTAAAGAGAAAGGCAGTGTAAAAATATTTTGAATTAATTAATTAATTAATTAATTAATTATAACATATCTCAGAATAAAGTGTGTTCCATGAGCGAGCACAAATTGAATGCATCTTATTAAGCTCTATTATATGTGAAATCTACCTCCTTTGCCAATCATCATGTAAAGTAGTAACAATTCACTAAAAGGCATGTGACTAAAGTCTTCATTTAAAATGTTTTTAACTTTTTGCATATGTTCTGCTGTTTTACATGTGTTATAATCTACTATGATAGCATGGAAATGTATCCACCATTTATCAGAGAAAATCCAAAACAGAGAATACCAAAAAGTCACTAATTCCCAGACCTTGATATCAGATGTACCTAGTGTTTATGCAAATACTAAAGTGTATCACACATTAATCAGAACCAATGCAGCTTTTTCCAGGACTTACCGAACATTTTACATCTTCCATTAGATGAACAGTAATAGTATTCACTTTGACTTTTAACAAATCCCTTTCACAGATACACGAGGTTAATTGGTTGATACTGCACTGCACCATTCAATACCAAAATAAAAGCACACTTTAAAAGAAAAAATTATCTTGACATACTGAAATTTATTTCAAATACATTTACAGCTGCTCAAAAAAAATTAATCAAGTCTAAATCCTGTTCATCATACCACCTTTAAACTATATTTTCGGAGATTACCACTTTATTCATAATTCTTAGTCAAATAAATCCAGACTCTTTTTCTATAAAATGTATTATTAATATCCTTGGTATATGAATAAATGCTTAATACAAAATTGATATACATTTCAAAAAGAGCAACTGTGCTGCATTGTACTAAAAATCAACAATAGTGTATTTACAGCTAGGGAAAAAAACTTAATAGGGTCAAACTTATAATATACTCAGTAAAGTTACAATTAGGTACTTAAAACATATGCCATTTCTTCCAAATTCCATTATAGTAACAAATACAAAAAGATGCTGATAGCTAGTTCCCTTAAGTACATTTTCAACTTCATCTCAACAATGTTAAGAAAGAAAACATTTTATTTGAGTGGTGGCTCAATGGCGCAGCCTATGTGCAGAAAAATAGAACACACATCAGATGTAAAACAGTTGCAAGGACTCTGTCCTTTCAGCATTTCAGCACAACAAAACTACAGACGGCTTTTTATGAAGTTGGCACAGATATTGACAATAATTACATTTCTGTGTGGTTTCAAAGTATAATTTCTAACTTGGTGATCGAGGCTTAGCAGCAAATTACTAGCCACCTAAACTAAAACAGGACCAGTCTACCACAAGTTATCATAAACAGTAATCAGGTGCTGGAATTTATTTTTGCAAGAAGATAATTCATGTTACCTTCATATTATGCCACTTGTCTTCCAAGTGTTTAGCACTGCTTTTTTGCAAAACTTTTTTTAAAATTTTTATTTGCATATTTTTGCAGTACCTTTTTCAGATTCCTTGAATACTATGTCTAATTATGATACATTTGGTTGAGGAAATATTATCTAAGTCTATACTGAGTCAAACCTATTTTCAAGACAGAAGTCATTGAAGTACTAAAGTGGATACAATATAAAACCACTGTTGCTGCTTGTTTTTTTTTTTAATCTCTAAAACATATTATTTCAAGAGCATAAATTATGTGTGACATTTCACTACGGAAAAAGTTTTTATAGTTCTACACACCTAGGAAAACCTAACTGGAGGTAGTTTCTACTGAAATCACTATAAGTTACTTCTGCATTAACAAGTTTATAACTGAAGAACAAAAACAAAAGAATAATTAACTCAAGAGAGAAAAATATTTCTCTATCTACAATCTCCTGATATGCAAATTGGATATAATTCTTTAAGAAAATACATATACTAAACCATCCTTAATAAATAAACTCTAATTCTCTACAAATTAAAAATATAATTTTCATGATGCATTTCTTTCTTTCTATAGACATGATATTTTCAGGGAAATATTTTCTTTTAAATGTTTTATACAGTTATCTTTCTGAATTTCTTCCACAAATTGAAGTAAGAGGAGCTTTTATAGAAACAGAATATACTACTAAAAAGAAGCCTCATCTTTTGTTATGCAGAGCAACTTCCTAATCCAGACACAGAAAAGAACAAAATTTGCTCTGAATTCTTTTATTCTATTATTCCAAAAAAGTGACCCCACAAATTTGCTAAAGCTGAGCAAACAATTCTAGATAGATAGAACAGCATAATATAACAACAGACAATGGATTTTTATTCTATTCTATTTAAATAAAACATAGCATTTCTTTCCAACAAATATTGAGCGGGATTAGAAAAGCATATCCTGTACCCTTCTTGAATGCTTACCTGATTCAAATTAACAAATACTTCAAATGCTATATTCTGAGACAGAATCAAAAATATGCTGCATTTTTTTTTGTTTCTAGTTTTACAAAGGACTAGCAAATTCATATCTATTTGAAGATATTTATCCTATCAGGATTTCTCCAGAGTATTTTCATATTTTGTCATCCAGATCTATTTGAGCCATAACATGAGCCATCTTCTCTGTTCATTTTAAAGCAGTTTTATAACTTGGAAAACATTGGAATTATATCTTATGCAATCAAAACTGCAAATCCAAAATAACATTTGGAGAAGCTCAATGACTGATATATTACACTCGGCACTACATGCATGTATACTTTTTGAGAAGGGATAGTTTGCAATCTAATGTGAATTCAAATAGACAGTGTTGACTTGGTAAATATATAGCATATTTGAACAGTACTGTATACTCGGATGAATTATTTCTCCAAGTGATTCTCCACTTCATTTACTCCTAGCACTATAGCTGCCACTTATTTCCATTGTGTGATCAATTCATTAGCTTAAAGAAAATGTGTTCTCACCTGATTTGTATGTCTTTTTAATGTTGATTGATACACACACTCATATTCACAACCTCTTAGTTAAAGGAGCTTCCTTGTTAGTCAAAAGCAACACGTCAATCAGCCACTTTAAAAAAAAATAGCAGGAAGCTAGGCAGGGTTAGAAAAAGAAAAACGTTAAAAATAAATTCAAAAATGTTATCACGTGGAATCTGCACATGACCTGATATGATCATGTCTTAGTACAAAACATGAAATCTCTAACCCTTTCAATTCTTACACACAAAATTGCTTATTTATTCCTTGTGCCGAAGCATATATACAAATTCAGAAATAAAAATGTGTGTCATGCAAAACAATGCATTTGATTCAAACAATCTGAAATTGGAATGGGAAATCTTGGGGGGGGGAGCATTTTAGAGAACCATGTGTGCCACAATTCACACAGCAGAAATGTGCTTTATTCCTTCTTCCAAAATATCGGCAACCAAAACTCAGTCCATCATTCATTTAAAGTGTTCTCCAGCAGTATTTGGTTTAGCATTTTAAACTGAAGGTGGTCTGCATGTTGAACTGAGCACTGTGTGGGTTATAGTCTTTGTTTGCAGTCTTAACTGGGGATTGCACCTTAGCTACAGTAGTTCAAGCGTAAAAATACTTTGTCTGCAACACTATATACTGTTGCCAGAGACCCTCTAAATCCTTGAACCAACTGTGTCCTCTGGTGTCACAGAAGATAATGCCAATTTATTGCAATCTGTGGCTTTTTTAACTGATTAAAATTAAGCCGTAAACATGTGACAATGGAATTAGCACATTTAGAGAGTCTCTTTTCCCACATCCCATTTTGCGCCAGTGTGGCTGATCCCTGCAACTCTACGCGGGTGCAATTTTAATGACTTTGCTTGGTTTTGATGTTCTTAGAAAAAGCAATGCTTGGTGTTTGTGGAGAAGGTAGATATGGAAGCTGAGAAGCTGTGATTGGAGACACAGTGACATCGTCTCTGTTTTTCGATAGGATCGGTGTCATTTTCCTCCCAGTGATAAGACAACTCACTGACTGAGCCCGATTAGGGAAAAAATATTATAAAATTCACTTCTGTCGAATGAGGGTGGAGCGATAAACATTTCAGCCTCAGGAAAAAACTTAGAAAAGATGCTCATTCTCTTTACTTGTGTGTGTGTGTGTGTGTGTGTGTGTGTGTGTGTGTGTGTGTGTGTGTGTGTGTGTGTGTGTGTGTGTGTGTGTGTGTGTGTGGAATCTCCCATCCTCCATTATTCTTTTCCAAGTCATTGTATTTCTGTTAATATTGATGAGCAAATGAGAATTCCACTGGAAGCATGTGATCTGTATGATAAAAACCTTATAATCCAAAAACCTTGCTGTAATGTTGTTACAGAACTGAAAGTGGTCCTCTATACTTGGCAAAACAATAGTCAAAAGAAAAAGAAAAAGAAAAGTTAAAAGTTAAAAAGGGGGGGAATACATGGTAATTTAAAACCAAACCAAAAACCAAACCAAAACCCTAATATAATGGAACCAAAAGCTTTAGAACAAAAGAAAAGCTAAGGCTGCACTAGCTTGTTTTCCAATGTTCATTTATGTTTCTATTTTACTTAGAGGTGAAAAACTGGAGAATAAATGCTAAAAAATAGCTGCTTGTGGCCATTAGTTATCCAATGCTTGAAAATATACTGTTGCTCCAAGGAAGAACATAGAACAAATATTGATTTAAAGAAAAAAATGCTAAAATATCTTTTCTTCTGTGTTTTTGCAGTTCACTGAGGCTACTGTTAACCTGGTCTCTAGTGGCACATATGGTATATTTGTGTATACTAGTAGACTGTATATTCATCAGCACCAGTCATGACTATAAAGTATATCACTTATTTTGAAAGTAGCACATGGAACATTCAGAAGATAATCAAGTGATCAGGACAAATATGTCTTCTTCTAGGAATGTGCTACCTTATATTGGTCATATTCAAATATGCATGTTCACGCACACGTGGGTAGTGTAGACTAACATGTGAAGTTGTTTGTTGCTTTATTAAGACTGTACCCCATACTAAATTGCCTGGAAGCAAACCTCATTGAACCAACTGGGACATATATTTTAGTAAGCATGCATGGAATTGAGCTGACAACTATCTTTACCAAATATATCAAGCTCCACGTTGTGTGCTTATAATGTTGCATTCTTAATCTTAATGGAAAGTCTGTAAGAACACATATAGAAAAGCTACACTCTGATAATTATTCTGTTTTTTATAATGTACTATAAATCTGATGCAAGGGTTATGTCACAGCCAATACTGTGCATTCTTGCTCTCTGAAGGAGATCCCATAGTTTATCTAGTAACAGGGGTTACATTAAAAAACCTATGACTTCTAATTTGCACATCTTTAAAAACACTGCCCAAGATCCCTGTGGATATTCAAGCATGTGTAAGAAGAACTGCAGAACTGCCCTGGCTAATTAGCAACTGTGCACCCAGCACTTGTCAATTAGGCATGGCAACTCTCAGTTCCTCTTGCTCACCCATAAATATCCAACAGGGTTTTGGACACTCAAGAGTACATTTTGTCCATTACCATATTGGTACCCTAACACAAAATTCCTAGACTATAATTGATAATAAGTATGGACCTTTATCAATGGGGGATCAGTTCCACATACTACCGTGGATACCTAAAACTGCAGATACAAGAGACCCATATACAACATGCAAGGGAATGGGACAAAAGTCCCAAGGTAGTGCCATTGTATGCTGTGCATAGGGCTACAGCATACTGAAGATCAGTGAAACCATGGACATTGAATCTATGGATAAGTAGATACTACTGTATCACCACATCCATCATTGACATTTACAAGAACTTGAAGCCTAAGAACTTGTTACAAAGCAAGAAGGTAGAAATATTAGAAAACAACTTCAAAACAAAATTAAGTAGGGAAGAAATGATCAATGAAAGAAATAATTATGATCAGTAACGGGCACATCTAATTTCTGAAAAATCTGTTAACTTTTGGGTTTAGAGCATTTTATAAGTAATCTAGCAATTTCAAATATATTTCAAATACATGAAATTCCTTGAAGAAATATATTATTATTTGATAAGCTATCAATTGCTCATTTATTCCAAGTACCAGATTTCATAAGGCGAACACAGGAGGAAGGGTGAAAAATGCATGCCTGTGGATGTATTCAAGATAATCCAGTAAGCCTGAAGGCATCAGATGCTGCTAATACTACTTCTACTGCCTCATACATCCACTGCTAACTATTCAAGAGGAGACAGCAGGCAGAAAAGCCACTGTGCGTAGAAATTAAAAATATGCATTAAAAGTATTGCATGTGTGGCAAGAAGGATTATGGTGTCGTATCATTCAACATTATGCAAATTACTGGTGTTTTTGTGCGATATAACAAAATTCTTTTAAAATGCTGTATACTCAAAAAGAATGTTCATGTGTCCCTGACTTACAAGCTGCTATTTAAGATCTCCCTGTTGGAAAATGGAGGCTCATGATAAAAGTAATTGGAATGCCCAATGTATGCCTACAGGACTCCATAGTGCAATCAATGAAAAGGGTGCAAGAACTGAGTTCAAGGGGCAAAAAGCCTTCTCTAAGGAAGTCTAACTCACAAAAGGGTCATCTCTAAATCGTTCAGAAAAGGATAAAGCAGTGCCAGTGTGGTGTGGTACAATACAAATTCATATGTCATTGCACGGCCATAATATATTCTGTAAGTAAAATTAAATTTCTGTCTCCACTGACATTTTTTTAAGAAAAGGAGTGTTTGATTGGTTAGTCGATAAGTTGATACAGTCGGGTGAAGCTGGCAAGGATATAATCCACTGGGCAATGTAGTTCAGTAGCACTTGAACTCCGGTCTTCATTGGGTGGAGAGTATAAGGAGACACAAGAAAGGATTGGGCTTCTTCTCCTTCTCCTTCTCCTTCTCCTTCTTTTTTTGCATTTGATGTATAAAGGAGACATGGTGAGAGCAAACTACAGATGTGAAGAACAAAAGCCCAGATTTCACCCCCTCTCTGTACATCTTTAACTAACTAGATGTTGGAACTAGAGCTGAAATAGTGCAGACCAGCATCTGAAATATCATGTACTAGTCCTCTAATATTCCACATGAATATGAGAGAAACATGTCTGCGAAGCATTACTTATATCCATCAATGTACTTGCAGATGCTTAGGCACAGTTCACAAACCAAAAGTGACCTTTCCATAAAACGAATCTTCTCATTTTGTATACTTAGTTAAACCTTCACCACAGTACCACTAGGGGAAAGGCCAAGGGACAATATGATTTAAAATACAAACTCTAGAAAGATTAAAAATGCATGCATGCATTCCTTTTATATAATTCAATAATTTGGAAAGAATAATAGTGTCTAAGTTGGTGGTGGATCAGAGTATGTCAGTTATGGGAGCACTTAAGCGCCCATGAGCACAGCAAGACTCAAAGTCCCGGTAGGCTTCAAAGAGGCACTTTTTCCCTTCTAGAACTCTTTGCTTTCTAGTAAAGCTGCAACCACAATGTTTTCTCTTAATGCCACCATAAAAAATCAAAACACTCTAAAACAAATTGATGTACTCTTTAATACAGTCATCACATCATCACAGGACCCTTGCACCCTGCATGGTAACAACCATGGGGATGCAAACCACATCTCTCTCTTTGTTGCCAGCTCCAAAGGGAGGGAGGGAGGGAGGGAGTCTCAATTGAGATATTGGCATCTTTGATTGACAAGATATAATCAGCTTATCTCCACACTAATAAAGTTGATAGCCTGTGGAGCTGGTATATGCTCAGGACACAGTGAACTTTCAGTAGCCAAAGCCTGAAGAGCTGAAACTGAGACTCTGCTTAGGGAAACTATTTAAAATCAATTCCTAATAGGCTTTTTCAATTTGATTACTCCAAAAAGATGGAAGCCTACGGCCACCTTTACTCTGGAGGCAAAATTATGGGGTTTGAGAAAGCTCACACTGACAGGCTGTTTATCTACTGTGAGGATGCAAGTAAGTCACATGCTCCTGGAAAATAAGTCGAGCCTTCTTACCTTCATATTCTATCAGTTTCAAAGAAGTTATTGCACACAGTTTCTCTACACAACTAATGAGGAATGTTATTTCATGGACACTTTTAAAGGTTATTCCATAAGTGATCTAGTGATGAAAAAAAAACTAAAGTCCACTATATGAACGAACACAATTAAAAACACCCCCCCTCTCTCTTTGTATAAGATTTAACTGTATAAGAGTTAAAACTGTACTATGTCCATGAGCATTTAACACCAGTTTTCAAAAGTTTATCAGGAAGGAATTTTATCACAACCATGAAAATCGGGGCAAAACAAAACAAAACTGTAAGAGGGACTGGTTGATCCCAATTTCAATCTCATCTGACACAAGGTCTAAATTCAGAGTACAGTGGAACCTTGACTTACATACTGCTTGACTTGCATCATATTTGACTTGCAGCAAGAAGGGGCCTGTTTGACTTGAGTCGCAGGCTTTGACTTACAGCTCGGAGCCCAGGCGCAAGGCACCGGAATTGGGCGACAGCCACAACCCAGCATCGTGGCTGCCGCCTCCAAAACGCTCCTGCCTTCTTCCCCTCCTCCGGCAGCGGCGGCTTCGGTGAGGCCAGCTCAGAGCACCTGGAGCTGGTCCTCGGCCTCACCAAAGCCGCCACTGCTGCTGGAGGAGAAGAAGGGCCGGGGGCTCGGGGCTGGCCTCTCTGGTTAGACAGTCGGCTCAGTCTTGTAAAAAATCTGGCTGCAGAAGTCTGGTCCACAATGGAAGCATTTTAGTTGGGGAGCTGTAAAGTTGTGGGACTCTAATGGTAAGCATAGAGTTGTTCAGAACTTGGAACGTCAGGTTAAAAATCAGTAAAACTTAAATGTTAGACATTGTTGCTATGAACATTAAAAAGTGTAGGCATATCACTTGTGGACTATAATTCCACTGCCTCCTCCTCTCTTTGAAGAAACATTTCATTTACATCCCCAGAAGGAATCTCCTATCCCAGTCAAATTTGTGTTAAATTGCTATTTTGGGGGGGTCTTTTTCATCACCTGGAATGGATTAATCCGCTTTCCCATTACTTTCTATGGGAAACGTTCGTTTGACTTAAGTCATGTTTGACTTAAATCTAGACCACTGGAACGGATTAATGGCGTAAGCCAAGGTTCCACTGTACTATGAGATCATGGTTTCTTTTGATGACCACAAGCCATGATTAGTGTGAGTCCATGAAACCAAGATCTAAACTACAATCTGAACTTTGCAAACTATAGAGTAGGGATCATTGTCAGAATTTTTTTGCTTCACTTCACAAAGTTACTGTATTATTGAGGTTGTTCTCAAAAGACAGCAATTAACAGAAAACTGAAGGCTAAAACCAAAGTTAGTCTCACCTAGAGAAAACTCAAATAACAGGACATATGGTATCAGCCACAAGTAATTTAAGTCATGTTGTCTGTTCTGTTGTTTTCCATGGATCTACTCTAGTTAAGACTAATTTTACCTGCGGAGAAGAAAGCAAGTAAAGACAGCAAAAATTCCATGATATTTCATCTAAAAATTCTACAGGCTGATCCTTAAGCATGATTATCAGAGACCATGGTTTTGCATTTATTATAAACCAAGATATAACACTGAGAGACTGCCTTTCAAACTCTGTCAAAATTGAAATAATGATGGAAGAGTGGTGATAATGAATGAGAAGCAATTTAACTATTTAGTATTATTTCAATAATAGCTACTAGAGCTTAGGTATAGTTATGCAAATTTAATACAGAATACACAAATTAAAATACATTAATTTAAAAGTGTATAGTAATACAGCACTACAACTGATAAGAAAAATTGAATACTTAATGTCTAAATTAGATGCTTCATATTGTGTATGGGACAAACTAATTCTGAGGCATGTTTTGATTGCTTAGTGTTACTAACATAAAACTATCTACAAATCATTGGTTACTTTAGTTGGATAAGTGCAGTGGACCCTCGTATAACAAATGGTTTGTATAACATAAAATCTGTATAGCATAAAAAATTCCAGAGATAGGGGAAATTTGCTTAACAGAATCGCCTATGGGGCGGATCCATACAACGTAAAAATGGTGGTGATGAGGGATTACTCTATTTTCAATGCATTCCTATGGGAAATTTGTATAAAGGAAAATTTGCTTAACAGAATATCATTTGGAACGAATTAATTCCATTATACAAAGTACCACTGCATCTTCAGCATGATGGCCCTCTGTGTGCATTTATTACATTCAGATTTTCAAGGGACCATTATAATAATCTTTCCCTGTCAATGTTATGAAATAGCTGGATATTGTATCAAGAAGCACATATCTAGAGATATTTTCTCAACATGTGTACTGCATTTTTAAACTAAGAACTATTTAAAAACATTAAGGAAAGGATATTTCTCAAACACCTCCAATCTGAATGGATGCATAAACTGGGCCAAAGTCTGCCATAAATGGTTATTAAGAAATTTAAGTTAATGTGTATTAAGTTCTCCTATTGAATAGGAAAAGGTAAAAGCCAAGCGGTAGAGGGCAGAGTGAGCAAAAATATTGCAGTACAGTCACCCCTCCCCCGCCATTTCGTGGTTCATATACAACGGTCCTGTTATATCACAGGGCCACAGTATATGAAGGCAAGGACCCATGGGGCAAGCTGTGTGGGTCTGTTTGAGGCCTCCTGCACTTACCCAGGGCCTGGCAGTGCCCTGAGTGGGCCTCCGGCGGGCTTCCCTGGCCTGTTGGAGGCCTCACAAGTGGCTTCTGAAAAACCAGAAGTGCCTTCCGGATCGCCCAAAACTTCTTCTGGAGTCTCCAACAGGCTTTGCTCAGATTCCTTATTCTTGTTGCTTCAACAAGTGAGAACAGAAAACACTCGTTAAGCCAGTGAATTGTGATGCCAAACCATGTAGACATGCCAAAGCATGTACCAAAGTGGGTGCTCCACACCAGCTTTGAGCTTCAAATTAATCTAGGTTAAGTTACTTTTCGGAATCTTTCAGTTCACATGGTGACTTTTATGAACTCTGGATTCAAACAAAAATCCAGAAGAAACTACATTAGTACATCTGAAGATATTGTTGCAATGAACTTAATTTACACAACTTATTTTCCCCTAATCTCCTAGTGCAGAAAAAGGACAAGAACACCAAAGTATAAATTATCGCCCAAATTATTTATCACATTTTAACTGAGTGACATTTTTGTGCATATTTTATTATTCACACCTCTGCAAAATTAATTAACTAGATTACCACCCCATCCCTGAAGAAATGTTAAAGCAAATATGACACAAATATCTAAATTTTCTAAAAATGCATAGCAATTCTCCTAGAGCAGGGGTGCCCAAACGTTTTGTAAGGAGGGCCAAATTTGGTGGCTGAGAATGTGTCAGGGGCCAGTTGCTCCCTGACCCTGCCACCCCACTGTAAGCCCCACCCACTGACCCATAAGCCTCACCCACTGACCCCTTGCAACCCCACCTGCAGGAAGGAAGACAGGGACCAAGGGAGGGAGGGAGGGAGGTGGAAACCAAGAGAGGAAGGAAGGAAGGTGGGGAACAAGGAAGGGAGGGGGGAGGGAGGGAGAGGGGACCAAGGGAGGAAGGAAGGAAGGTGGGGACCAAAGGAAGCACAGGGAACCGTGGCCACAGGTTGCCCCTTGGAAGAGGTGATCTGTGCGACCTTGCACCCCCCCAAGCTCCCCAGCAGTGGCGACGGCTCACCCGCCAGCCCACCCCAAAGCTCCTTGGCGGTGGCTGAGGCCCGCTGGCCTGCCCACCCCACACATTCCCCTACGGTGCCAATGGCGGCAGACTGCCCGTCTGCCCAGCCGCACAAGCTTCCGAGCGGTGTCAGTGTTGGTGGAAGATTTTTTTTAAAAAAAATGGGGCCAAGGAGGGGAAGGGAGGGGCGGGCCAGCCAGCTGCAGGCCACTCAGAATGGCTTGACGGGCCGGATTTGGCCCCTGGGCCGGACTCTGGCCAGGCCTGTCCTAGAGTCACTGCTGGCAACAGAAATACCTAATCCAGAAGGTAAAAAAACCAGTGTCCTTCTTTTGATGAAAAAGAATGCCAATTTACATTCATAACAAGGCGGTTCTGAAATAAAACACATAAGTGTACTGAGTTAACATTGAAGGCTCAACTAGACTGCGAACAAAACAAGTACTATACAGTATTTCAGCCACTTTAGAGCAAAGAAACTGTAACAGAAAATTAAATAAACAGTGTCTACTATAGCTTTAGGAAGGCTCTTCCATAAAGATGGTTTATGCTGAAGCACATTTCTATTTTGGAATAAGTGATCTGTTTTCAACAACAAAAGGCAAGTATCACAGCAAAACAATGACCTGAGTGCCTATTGAGGTGTGCTTCTGTGCCTTCCTTTTTTATCTCTGTCAAATAGATAAGCATTCTCAGTCTTTGCTTCAAGCAGCTTTTATCACACATAATTTTACATTTGTGAGCCTTCAACATAAGGAGTTGGTAGGATATACTGAAATGTATGGTTTGAATAGATTTTTTTTTATTTCTAGAGATCTGCAAGTCAGGTATCCCAGCTTTTGAAATATTTTAGTGTTTTGTGTATGGACCAGATTTTTTTAAAAAAATGTAGCTGGGGGTCACTTTCTTGGAATCAGTGATCTTCCGTTTTCAACCCACTCAGATACATTGAAATCAACTGGCTTCCTTCTTAATATGGAATGTTAAGAGGCACAAAAGTTAAGCTGGAGTATAAATCTGGATGCAATGGTAACAGTAGTCTGATACCCCAAATGTCTACAATTATAAATCAGAATGAACCTCTCAGTTCCTCAACATTCTGCACATCATTCAGCATTTAAGTGTCAACTTCTTATCCACTGTACCATCAGACATTCTTAAATCTAATATGGACTAAGATTCTGGAGACACAGAGCTTATTGTAAGAGGAACACAAGGGTGACTTCTTCCTTTCATCCAGCAATTCCCAATTTAAGGCTGAATGGTTTTAAAGTTGCAACCCCATCTTCTTCCTTCCTCTTTAAGTCAGCTAACATCTGAGTTTGAAGAATAAACGTACAGTTTTGAAAACTGGTGTGCATGCATAACTGAAAGATCTAAAGCAGTAAAGTACCTGATGAAGACAAATATGAGACTTTGGAAAGAGGAAACAATCACAAATCTGCATATCTGTACTAGGTGCAACATATCCACTGTGTGGAAATTTAAAGTACTGATGTGTGCACCTATCCATGGTTTGCACCATAGCCATTAGGGCTTGTTTGCCTCTCTCTTTTGCCTCTGCAAATTCTTGAATGTCAGTATGCCATTAACTTTGGGCCTCTTGGCCATCTTCTTCTGAATGCCCAGTGATTAAGCTATAACTCTGCTCATGACCTGGAATTCAATCCAAGGTAGCCAGTTTGATGTTGATTCAGCCTTCTATTCTTCCAAAGTCAGGAAAATGAGTTCCCAGTCTGCATAAATAAATTGTAAAGCACCCATAGAGTGCTTTAAGCACTATGGGCGGTATATAAGCAGAACACTTTGCTTTGAACACAAAATACATTGGGGTGATTAACAACAGGGTGGTATTAATAAATATACTGTATATGTCGTTGTTGCTCTACTGCTATCATGCAGTTTATCATGAGCCCAAAATATGAACATGCCAATTGACAACCTGAATTAAGTTTCTCCAGCTCATATGATGATTCTGATGCAGAAGAATGGGCCAAGCATGTTCTCGCTTTGCTACTGAAGACAGTTCCTAGCAGTGTGAGTGCAATATATGACTTTGAGATTTAAGGATCTCATAGGCCAGTAATGGAGGTGGGCCAGCATAATGCCCATTCTATTTGGACTTCTTTTGTTGCTAACTATGCATTCCTTCCACCTGCAATTCATACAGTTCATGTTCTGTATACCTAAATATCACTGTAAGAGCTTCCAAATAAATATAAAATGTGAGGCATACATTGATAAATCACTGAAAATTGATCTTTCAAAAAGGGTTTATTATATCTCTTATTATACTAAATGTACATCTTGTTTTAGAAAACAATGTCTGAGCTTTCATGGAGACAATAAATGAATGACATAAATATTTCAGAAAATCAAAGCCCATTGCTTCAAGATCCATTGTACAGTAATTTCCTAAAAAGGAAATACCTTTGTGTATGCCTTGTGTGACAGTTAGAATCTTACATAGAGATCCCAGGAGTAAGGCTACACTTTGCAAAAATCAACATTGTTTTAAGCAAGACCCACTGAAATCAACAGACTATTCCTTGAAGTAGACATGTTTAGAATTAGCCTATAAGTCATTTATGAGGTATTAAAATCGAAATCGTGAAGTGATAAATGTGAAGTACTATTGTTCAAACATTTGAATACTGCAGCAGGCATTCTACATGCATGAGGACATGAACAATTTTGCACTTAAATGTCTATGAACCAGAACCACATGTAATGTGAAAAGCGATGCAATTAAATACAATTTAAGTCACTACATTTCTCTCTACCTTCCCTTTAGTAACATCTTCACTTTCACACCTGCCATTGTAATGTAAACAGATAAAATGTATCCTATTCTGACAACTTCAAGAATCATTTCCATTCTGATCAGAACTCACATAGCCATTCAATTTTACAAAGAACTTTTTTTGTTTTTCTTTGGTCCCAAAAGTATAATAGCTAAAATCTGGTTAAAAGTCACAATTACAGTAGGGCCACTGAAGCCATGGAAGTCACATAGATGTTGACTCACCTTCTCCCCACTGATTAAGGGGGGACTACACTACATGAAACTTACTACTGAACTGTGCCATTTTCTTTTAAAGGATGTCATCTTTCTTTATACAAAAAGAACTACAGATGCTAGGGAGCTGCTATTATTTTCACAGGACAAACTTCTCATTGCAAAATGACCAATAAACATTCTTCCTCAACTCTACTTACAATTGGGATTGAAATGTTTTGACATTGTGCCCTCTCTGTGGTAACAGGGATGTTAAAAATAGATAGAAAAAAGGTAATAAGAAAGAACAAAATGTGTAGCATTTCCTTGCAGTCAGACTTTGCAAATTAACAAGTAGGTATTGACTTTCTTTGAGGTCAATAACAGCATTTATTGATCTGTAAAGTTAATACTGACTAAGGTCAATATTAGATCTCAAGGGTCAATGATTCTGGATACTGGCTTATATTTCATGCCATATATAAATATGGCATGGCTAAAAAGAGAGCACATTTAATCTTTAGAGATGTAAAAACAGTAAATGCTCATATAATGCAAAAATAAAGTTGGAAGAATCACAACAGTATGTTAGGATTATTGCCTAATTGTTTTCAAACAAAAGCCTGCTATTACTATGAAAGAAATGTGCCATCATTGCGACACTTTGAAAACATCTGCTTATACTTCATTCAGCTACTTTCCTTGGCATGTCAAAACCAGTTCCAGTTACCCATTGAATACATTTGACAGCAAATCTATGTTTGGTACAATGCAGTATATGCAACTGATCACATTCAGTCAAAGGACTTCATATAAGAGTTCAGTATTTAAAGGCATTTCAGCATGTAAAACATTTTATAAATGCTTAAGCTGAAAATTAAAAAATATATGTTTTGAGCATGCAAAAATGAAGTGTGGTAATCTTCAGGTGGTAGTTAAAACCACAATGAAACTAGCTGAATTACTTTCAAGTGCTATACCGCCAGGAATGGGATTTTTGGAATTAGCAACTTCTAAATCCCTTAATTTGGCAGGAATTGCCTAGGCTGAATTATAGGACTGGGAGCACTCATAATGTTATGTAGGCAGCCTCTGTTAGAACCTGTCCACTGCCCCACTCAGCCCTATGCACCTATGTATGCACCCCTGTGCACTCCCTTGCTCCAGAGGGGCATTTTTCTAATGGCTTGAAGAAGCAATATGGGAATGATACAGAGATAAGAATGCTGTTCTACCTCTTGTCATTTGAGGGCTGCCAGGCCAATAATTTGGCCTTAAGAGTTTCCAATGAATTATGGGTTCATTATTTCTGAAAAACTGCATCCCCCATACATCACCACGGTACAATCCACAGCGCAGCACAAACACATGAAACCTCAGATCCGTATCCAGTGGAGTCACACTGACTGCACTTTATTACAGATAAGCATTTATACAACACAAGGAGATAACTCAGTTCTTCGTGATGCAACTGGTAGTACAAGAGAGCACACACACACATACTGTCTCTTGTAGAAGTGAGATATAGTGCTGCTACATTAGCACAGCTTTCTGCATTTCTAGTATCATACAGGATCCAAACTTCAGTAATATTTCAGAACTGTAATTGATGGTATTAACTGATGCTACATATGGTGATGCCCATAGTCTTAACATGAAATAAAACATAAGTACTGGTAAATACAGTACAAGGCTACTGATGGATATTGGAAGCTTTACGAACTCCCTATTCTGTCACTCTTATGCCTCTCAAGTTCAGTTGTTGAGGGGAGGTAACAGCAGGAAATGGTTGCAGCATTATTGATTCCTTAGTAACAAATTTCTGAGCTTCAGTGACGATCCACCATGTAATAAGAATACTTCTAATACAGGTTTCACTTATACAAAAACGTGCAACCATAGAAATAACTTTTTAACACTCAACTTTGTTCTTCAGTGCAAATATATAAAAATGTTTAGCCCAACAGGAAGTAGAGGTTAAACTCTTTAGACATAAACCATAAAGAAGTAAGATCCCTTTTTTTGGCCCAAACTTAAACCCCTCAAGTTTTCTACTTGATTTATGTTGTACCCAAAGTCAGGTTTAAGTCCAACAGGCACTTATGCTGTGAAAGGCCTGTGCGCCCCACCTAAGAAAAGTTGCTTAAATACATAAAAAACCATATCTTGCGTTGTTTTATTTTATATTATATTTTATTCCTTATTTTTCATTTTTTATTCCCTCTTCAGTTGATGTATTGTTTCCTTTGAGCCTGTCTTGCCCTTTTTGTTCACCGCCCGGAGTTCCTTTGGGAAGACAGGTGGTACAGAAATGAACAAACAAACAAACAAACAAACAAACAAATAAATACCAGACACACTCTCTGTACCAAAAATCAGACTAAAAGAGAAAACGAAGCTGCTAAAAACAGAGGCATATAAAGTGCAATGCAATAAGGTCACAAATTTGAAGTCTTGTATTATATCCAAAAGTAAAATGGAATTTGCTGTTTTCACCTCCTCCTCCTCCTCCTTTGACTATTCACATTTTGCTGTCATATTAATGTCAGAGAATAGGCAGGTATAGTTCATCCAAACTTTCAACTTCACATGACATGCATATCAAAATCAAAACATGTTGCTGGGATATGGCATAAAATTTTTAAAAAAGCAACCATGTTTGACATCTTGTGTGCCAAAATAAATTGTATGTAGTGGCTAGGATGATGACACTGGCTCCGGTACCCCATTTTACCTTCACCCACGACCCAAATAATTCTGTATCTGTAAAAAGACCTGGGACCCAGTGAAATCTGCTCTTTGCTTCAGTTGGTGGAATTGCCGTGAGCTGAGCTTCTTATACTCTCGGTTTCTGCCTACATTGTGCCTCCATTTTTTGTCTCTGTTTTCCCTCTCAATTTTCTTAGTATTTGAGAGATGGGGATATATTGTTAAATTCTGCAGCCAGCCAATTTGTTGCTCCTTTAATAGTTGAATGACCTAATTATTCCATCGGATCTCTTCAGGCAAGCTTTCCCTGAATGATAGTCTACCTATTATGTGTCTTTTATATGAATCTACAGGATCACATAGACTTTGTGTTTATAACTACGTATAACCTTATGCGTTTACATTGACACTGTTTTCAATGTTAGGTTCCATTACTCATAACTTTGCATGGACTTCCCTTTAACTGCTCGCGTTCTCTTGTAACTTTAATGTAATGTTGTCTATTAATGCTGTAAGATGTCCCTCAATTCCCTGTTCTCAATACTTGAGCATGTCTTAATTGCACTGGACTGTATATTATCACTCATTCATCCATTTTAGAATAAAAATACTCTAAAATAAATGAAAATAAAATAAATCAACATGAGACCCAGAGCCATCAGAAGAACCTGGAATGTCTGAAAAGCTTAAAAGGATTTTTTTTTTTTTTTGTAAACACCACATCCCCATTGGAGAAACCAAAACAGCCACTAAACAGGAGGGTGGCCATCCACCAGCAAGGCCACAGTAATGACCCATACTTAATGGGTGTTGGGAAGTGTTACATGGGTGGGACTTTCACTCACCCCAGGCCATTGGACATCTAACAAGCCTATTCAGGCCATTGTCCACCTAACGAGCCTATTCAGGCCACTGTGAAACTAAAGTGAACTATAAATTGGAGGCCTCGCCACTGATTTTCCTCAGACTGATGAAGCTGCTTGGATGAGTAGCAAAATGTTTCAATCTCACAAGAAAAGAAGTCCGGTTGCCATGACAAAGCTTCCAGATAACCTTGCCTGGATGACTGAGAATCTTCACATACATTCATAGCTGTAGCATCTTTCCAAGCCCCAAATGAGAATATCCTGATAAATAAATATCAACCCCAAAACACTGTCTTATACAACACATAACATCTGAACCTACCATATACATTTATAGTAACTGATAAAGAATTAAAGGTATTTAAAATGAATTTGGTTAGTATCCTATTGAGCTACTCCTAATTGGACTGTAGCAAGATTTAATTGTGCTGTTTGTGGAAGCAATGATTGCCATGAAGAAATCACACCTTATTTCTGCTTGTGGAACACCAACGTTTGCAACAGCAGTGTAAACGTTCATTACTACACTGAATTTTCTGCTCAGCTAGAGATCAATGAGATATTGACCTGTGTCGATGAATATAATACTAGGGTCTATTAAGCAAATCCAGCAAAACTTTAAAGAATTTCTTGAGAATATCTGTTTATATCTGTTTATATTTTATTACTTCCACTCATTTATTGGGATACTTTTAAAGGCAGAAGGAACATTATGTCAAAAACCTAAACATTCAAACTACCCAAAGTTGGCCTGAATCTAAAAATCTGTTTCCAGTTCTCCGATGTTGGCAGGTCTTTATTTTATTTATTTATTTATTTATTTATTTATTTATTTATTTATTTATTTATTTATTTATTTATACATACCGCCCATCTTCCCGAGGGAACTCCAGGCGGTTAACAATGAGAACATGTTGTAAAGTGATTTCCAGTCATTCGTTATAAATTATTCGTTCTACATCCACATATTTGAAAACTGCAAGCAAACAATTCCAGTGATGATT
The DNA here is from genome assembly GCA_029282475.1 of Phrynocephalus forsythii. Classification (NCBI taxonomy): domain Eukaryota; kingdom Metazoa; phylum Chordata; class Lepidosauria; order Squamata; family Agamidae; genus Phrynocephalus; species Phrynocephalus forsythii. The sequence goes on along the minus strand of JAPFRF010000008.1, from coordinate 68,049,891 downwards.
TAGTACAATGGCTTTCCATTGTCCATTTTTGGCAATTGTGCCTTTTACAGATAAATCATATATATGTTTGTGTGTGTGTTGTGTCATTACAGCCATGACTGACCCTTTGTGACTCCATGTCCATGGAGTTTTCTTGGCAGAAATACTAGAGTGGCTTGCCAGTTCTGGCTCCAGACGCCTACACTACCTGGTATCCCCTGGTGGTCTCCCATCCAAGTACTAACCAGGGCCGACCCTGCTTAGCTTCTGAAATCAGGTGAGATTGGATGTGTTTAGGGCATCTACTTGGATGCATATTACAATACAGCTAGTAAGGTCTAATTCTTTATAACTTTGTTTAGGGAAGCTGTTATCTGTCAGGGACAGGGTTACTCAGCTGAAAATCTTGACTTAAAGCACAAAGGTATAAGGGAGTTTTAACTTACTAACCTTTGTTGTTCTTCTTCGTCTAGTATTGAGATTTTCTATCAAAACATGATAATGTAACAGACCCCTCAAGAAGCCTATTTCTACTTGAATCTTGTGTACCAGGGAAACAATTGTCTCATCATTGACAAAGAATCTCTGGCACTTCAGGAGCTAATTGGTTTCTTTTATAGGCAACCATCATGTTTCACAGAATTTTTTTAAAAATCTGTGTAAAGCTAATCAGAATTCTCAGAAAATAATCAAGAATTGCCATGAACAAAGTAATATTTGATGCAGAATTTTAATTTTAACCAGTAACCAGTATAAGAGAACCACACATTTACTTGACATATATCCTCTTTTCAAAGCTTGTGTATAACATCCTATTTAAATGACACATATAGGTATATATACAGAGATAGTGAGGCACAGCTATAGAGATAGATATGATTGGTGAAGAATATGGGAGAATCTTACATGCACTCATGACATAATATTCATTACCATGGTTTGTTTGTTTTTCAGAAAAATAAAATATATGGATCTAATGCCAGGGTAAGTGATCACAACAAGACCAATGCACATTTTTAGATCTCCTACAAGCCCATCCTACAAGCCCAGAAGTGCATTCTCAAGGAGATGTTTGTTTGTTTGTTTGTTTTTATACCACTTATCTTCCAGAGGAAATTGACAACATCAAACAAACAAACAATAATCAAACATGCAACAAAATATAATAAAAATGAGAAGAAAATATATATATATATATAAACATAAAATGGCAAAGGAGCTAATCTGAGTGCTTGTGTATGCTAAATGTTGCTACAGTATATGCAGTATATGCTTGGGTATGCTAAATGTTGCTGCAGTGGATTTCTGCTAACCTAAAATAGGTTTATCTAAAAAATTAATTGGAAAAGCCCTTTTTCATCTTTAGTAACTGAAGATATACTCTAACAAATTAAAAACGTGGGTGTATGTGGCACCTGATGTGCTAGGAGGGAGGGCTTAAAAATAGCTTAAAAATAGCACTGGGGACTCCAACATGCACAAACTGCATTACCCATGCCAATCTGAATCCAATGGTCAGGTTCAAGCTGAGTAAATTCACTGAATAAAGGCATCTTGTTAATTCAACATCTACGTACCCAACATTTATGTAATCCCATTGAGTCCATGGGTCAATTTTCGTTAGGACATGGTTTTTACCAATAGTGTTTTATGAGCATTTGTTATGGCATTATAAATTTGTTTATAATGTGCCTGCAACATTAATCTCTCCAGAAGAGATGTCCTCCGTTTCATAACCAGGACTGAATATAAAGAAGGCATCTAGAAACTGAAAACAGCATATAATGATCTAACATAATCATTCCACCAAATATAAATGTCATGGCAACAGATTCATCCATGCCAATATACAGCAAAAAGCAAACAAATAAACCTTTTTCTTCATGGTTATCAACATGCCAGGGAAGGATTAATATTAGGGGAAATGTAATCATTGATGTCAGCAATGTTGCTACTTATGTCTCAAAGATATTAGCAGATCAGGCTCATTCAGAGGTCTTTAAACTACCAGCATGGATGTTCCTCTTCCTGCTTTTCATGTGGCCACGTGGCTGGGAGGACCTTGGGTTAATAATAGATTGTTTATTTGTATTATTTACTTCCATATGCGCTGTCTTAGGTGAATATTCAACATTATCTGGCACAACAAAGTTCCAAA